>CAJHNH020001075.1:232183-279364 GCA_905116865.2 Candidula unifasciata | reverse complement strand
TAAGGGAAAACAAGAATGACTTTTTTTTAGGGTGTGTGCTTTCCCCTGAGGGTTAAAAGGGAGAAAAAAAGAAATCATATGTCTGATGCCCCAAAAAAATTTTTTCATAAAAAAATTTTCTTTTTTTTTTTTTTTCTCTTAACCATACACCAGGTTTATTGCCAATCGTGAACCATTGCTTTACGATTACATCTTCTGCTTCCTTGTATTCACTGGCTTTAAACTCCAGCAGAATAGTTTCTTGGTTATTCATACAACTCTGGAGTTCTGGATCACATCCTTAGTTACAGATCTGACTTATGTGTATGCCAGACTGTTGGTTTCCTTGCCTCTCAGACAGGAATGCACCTCGACTTAAGAAGGTCAAACCTTAATTGGGTTGACACTCTTTTACGACATGTATTGGTTGGGAGTTCTAAAAAAAAACCAAGTTTTTTTTTGGGGGCAGGGTGTGTCTATTCCTTGTTCTCTCCCCACAATGTGGGCCGACCGCAACTCGACAAGGTGATTTTAGTGCTTTATTAATATCCTACCCCAAACAGGGGAAATCCAAATGTCACGGGACAGATCTAATATTTATGGGCTTATTGGAAACCTGGTAGATAGGCCCTGCATAGCCATGGGACCTCAAGCTGCATGCATTTGTGGGACTGGGCTGCACTCTCTCATAGGCGTAGTAGGGTTGGGGTTTAGGTCAGTTATCTAGATATTTTTGGGGTCTATTAAAAGCATCAGATAGGCCGGGAAACCCAGTCTTACATCCCTTTAAAATGTTGGACTGTGTTCCTAGTGACATCCATCTGGGGTAGAATATTAAATAAAGAACCCTATGAATTTACTTACGATGTATTCATACTTTTTCCACATACCTGTTTTCTCAGTCACTGTATCTTTCTACATCAGACCGGCTCACGCGGATCGAAGCTTTCAGCCAGTTATCAAGCTAATCGTAGAGTTAATCTGTTCCTGTCCTGCACATCTCCGCCTCAATACTAACTAGAGATAGGATGGAACCCGGGTTTTGACTGAAGGACATCCTAGGACAGTTCTCGCCCCCTATTTGGAGTAGGACACGGCCAGAGGATTGGGCAGAATGGTCCAGCAGAACATGGCACACACTTTGGTTCATCCTCCAGTTCAGGTTTACTTCTTACCTATTTTTTAATTATATTTAATTAAGGAAACCCGTTGTTTTAGCAAATCTTCTATCGCAGTGTTGCCCACATGGGACCCATGTTCTATTGGGGGGGGGGGGGGGCGATGTTGATTGGTTGGGGGGGGGGCGGGGGGGGGTTAAAACATGGGCTAATCCAGAGTTTAAGTAAAGATATTATAGAAGGTGGTTTATGGTGGGCAATGGCATACACAACAACAAACTGTTTGATAGCATGTACTGTGTAACTTTGTCCTATTTTTTTTTTTTTTGCTTTATTATGTTTCTTTTTCCGGCGATTATGGCACGAAAGTTGTGGGTTGGTACTGTGTGTTGTGGTTTACAGCTATGTTTGTGATATGAGGCACCTTCACCCCAACACAATCTAATTTTAGCTAACCCCTAATTAGTCACCCCCCCCCCCCCCCCATGTGGTCCCCTCAGAACACACATGGGCAGTTTACTGATTATTACTGATTTATGAATCGAACATCAATAGCGTACTTGGGCGAATTGCCCTGTAGTGCTCCATCTCCAGTAGGAAATGTCTTAAAGTGTAGATGTTGAGTGTTCCAAAAGCTGACACTCTGATTGTACTCATGTCATACTCCTATCTCTCATGACACCCTTTCCTCGCTGGATCCACTCTTAATTCCTAATTCACAAAAAACAACCTTACAAATGTAGTTTTCATCAGGTGTCATTTTTTCATCCATCAGCATTCATTCATAAATAGTATTCGAATGTCTTCCTTGTCCAGTCCAGTCTGAGTGTTCCCACCACTCAGTCATATATATAAGCCTTAAACAAAAAAAAACCTGCTGCTTTCATCTCTCTCACTACTCTCACAGTATAAAAATTGATCCAATTATGATGCATCCTTGTAAAGTCGATATAGGCAGTGTGTTTATAACTGAGAGTCTCCTAAGTTGAAGAGGGTCCAAGCCATTTGCCGTCATGCATGTCAAAATAAGGTAATGTGGTTGATATTCATGGCTTCATTAGTCCAAGGTTTCACAAAGTCTAAATTTTTTCCTGAGATACCCGGGGGGTTTACAGATACCAGAGCTTACTAGAGTTTGTATTCATAGTTGTGTCGTTGCTTCTTGGCAGGTGTATAGCCTTTCTGAGGAGGGGATCTTAACACAAGCCTATGTGTTCTTATTGAATCTGATGAAGTCGATCTATCCTTGACTTTTCACTTGATGTGTCAGGTGCGTGATATGCCCTGCCATGGCCCACAGGCAATTGATGCTCTACATTCGATTTTGGTTGGTCTTATATTAAGATCCTACCCCGAGATGAACGTCACAGTACAGTACACACATTTTATAGGGTTGAAAGACGGGGGTATCCTGGCTTTCTGATGCTTTTAATGTGATCTCAAAAACATACTAACGACACTGTGGCTCTACACAACTACCCCAACCCTACCTTCATTCTCCCTATGTGTGGAGAATGCAGTCCTAGGTTCTCAACGACCTGCATGCAGCCTGATCTCTCCACCCCCTGAAATATTAGACTGTCCCATGACCTGTGGAGTTTTCCGCTGTTTGTGGTGAGGATTATTAATAAAGCACCCAGATTTTTTGCTATAGATCAGCTTGGCTCCTGATCAGTGATCTGTCTGACATTATGCATGTGCCCAGCTTGCCTTTACCGTCCCATGACATTACCTGGTACTACTTTTAGGTTAGGTCAATCTGAGTTCTAAGGTTAATCTTTTTCCCAAATCAGTCTCAGATCAGATTCTTCTTATTCACATGTCACTGAACCTGTAAAACCTCATAGTGTTCTCCACTGGTGGTGATTCTGTGTGTTTGTTCCGATCACTTTTCCTCCGGGCTTCTGTGTGTGTTGTGGACACCTTTTTATAGTCTTGTTCAATAAGCGCTGACTGTTGCCTCCACATCTATATACGAAAAAATAAATCTCTTATTTGAAATCAGACTGTTGGTTCCTTTCCTATCAGGGAGATGCACCCCATCGTGTGAAGGACGCACCCAGATTAGTTTTAACTCCTAGTACATGCTTGTTTGTGGTTGGGTGAGGCAGTGGGTACTTTGTTTCCCCATAATGAGACTCTGTAACTCCACAGTGGGAGGTGCAGATACGACCCCTAGGACCTTCATGCTAGGAGGTGAGCTACTAGACCGCGCATGCTACCATGGCTTACAGAAAATATTGTGTTTAATTCATTGGTTTCTTTACAACATATGTTTCAGTTTATTTATAGACATTTTTAAAAATTTGTTTCAGAAAACACTCAGGACAAGAAGTATGCTGTGGTTTCAGAAAGCAGTCACGTTCTCTCAGAAATGGCTTAAAATGGAAACACATCCGCCAGGAAGTTCGACTGGCTGCCTTGGCGACCAGACACTGAGAAAGGAGAAACCCTGGAGAGCTGTGAAGATTTGGATAGAGTAGTTTTGTTTGAAGATATTAGTCCTGCCATCTTTAGAACAACCAAGTTGGAATCCAATATTCGAATTGTGTGTTTATTTCTTAAATTTCTTGGCGTCTCAAGAGAAGTTTTAGAGAAAGCACTTGTGGAGGTTTCAGGGGCATCATCGTGTAGTGGAAAATTTGACCAGTATTCAAGTGTCTCCCTGGGACAGTTCTCATTTCTGTCACTGATAAAATGTGGAATAGAAGTGGACTCAGCATGGAGGCCTCATGCGTGTTTAGCGAAGTTTGTGAGTGAAGTGTTGGTCCAGGCTGAGGCTTATTTTAGTTTACCAAGAAGAGTTATTTTCACACAGTTGCGCTTAGAGCTGGAAGTTTTAAAACTTGGAGTGTCTCGAGTTTCAGAGCTGTCAAAGACTGATGTGAAAAAAGCAAAAAGATTTGGGAAAAGTTTGCTGAAAGAAAACCAGAATAGAAGTAATCTTGTTGTCTGGGATTTGTATATACGGTTTTTGTGGGCATGTTCAGACAATATGGAAGAGACAGTTTCCATGTTGGATACAGCCCTTGCTATGTTCATGGGAACCTTCACCTTCTCAGATGTGAATAAAGCTTTAGGGTTGTGTTCATTGTGCAGAACGTATTGTCAGATCATGTTGAACTTTGAACCCTTAGAACATATCAGAGCAGCAGGTCGTCGAAGTGTGCCCAGTATTGAAGACAAGCATCAGGCAATTGCCTGTTTGGGTGCCCTTGTGGAGAACAAAGGTTTTAAGCCTAGCAGTAAGTCTCAAATATCACCTGCCTACGTGTTGAAAATCCGCAACCGTTTTCAGTCAAATCTCAATGATATATATAACAAAGTGGAACACAGTTTAGATAATTCAGTGACTGATTTAATTGTTGCTTTTACTGATTGCTATGCATTGTTTGAATATTGTGCCTCAGGATTTCAGGCATCAGGGCAGATTTATAGCTCAGCCAGAGAAAGTGTGAAGAAATATTCCCAGTCAGTCCTGCAGAAAGATCACTTGTTGAACAGTTTGTTACAACAGCTGTATAGTGCTCAGTTATCGTTCTGTGTCAATGTCATGCATATTGCCTTCATCCCGCTGTCTGAAACAAGGCAAGTGTTGACTCAAGCATTGCAGGAGTTTCCAGGAAGCCCACAGTTCCATTCATTATTCCTTGAGATTGAATCAGGTTCACACATAGCAGGTCGGCTTAGGAGGTACTATGAAAAAGCCTTGAGAAATATCACCTCTTTGAGTGCTCCTCTGTTTGCTGTTCTTTCGGAGCTGAGTCGACATTACACAGTTGTCAGAGGGTTAGAACTGGCAGATTTCCAGCAGACAGGTAAGTTCTTTCTGGATGTTCACAATACTGGTAAAGCACAATTAAGTTTTTGTTTTTTTTTTTCAAATAAATTGTCCCCTCCAGGATTACAGCTTGATAAAATGGACACCCACTGACTCAAAGAGCAGGTTGTCAGATGCGAATCTAATAGGAACAAAACCCAGGTACCCTGTTCAGCTGGATAAAGCAGTTATATTCAGGCACCCTACAGTTGCGAAGTAACTTGCTGTCCGAAGTGGTTGGAGTACCTTTTGTATTCGTGTTAATTTGTTTTAGTAACAATTGAATGAGTAACATTTCAAGCCACTGTGGTGTAGCGTCTAGACATTTGCCTTCGGATCCGAAGGTTGTGGGTTAAAGTCTGCTTGGAGCGGGTGTTTTTTAAGCATGAGCTTGTTTCTATCAACCCAGCCTTAAATGGATACCAGCTAAATGGTAAGTAAAAGCGGCCGACATGATGTCGACCACATCCCCCATCAAGAGCTGATTAGTCTATAAAAATATGAATCTTACTTCATATACCCGATGTGCCACTGGCGAGTTAAGGGACCTTCACTTTCAATTGTTTCAACAGTTTAATTTTTATTTTCCAAAGTAGGATGGTGTATCAAGATGTGTCAAAGCTAATCAAGTAATGGTGCAAATATCTCCCCTGTTGACATACAAGCAGATACCTTGGGATATTAAGTGAATCTTATTCAGAACTGTTTTTTTTTCCCCAACACTATGCTATCAGTGCCAAACGTGGACACTTACATCCTCCAATGAACATAAAAATTGTGACAACAGAGAGGAAATGCCTTAGAAGAGCTGCAGGAGTTTCAAGAAAAGACAGAATACGAAGTCACGAAATCAGACGAATGCTGGGAATAAAGCCAGACTTACAGGTCATAAAAAAAAAACCAATGAAGTGGTTCGGACATCTAACAAAAATGCACTGGTACTGTCTGCCACAGCGAGCCTCACTAAAATGTTACAACGGGTATAGAGCGAGTGGAAGACCTCGGAAAATATGGAATGATGGCAGTAAGAACAGCCTTACAGAAATGAACATCAGTCTTAATAGTGCTCTCGACAGAGCTCATCAACTAATGTTACATCTCCCCATGACACTTCACGGAGGTACAAGGTGGAAGAGAAAAAGAAGAAGAAGAAGGATGGTATATTATTTTAAATTACATTCTAGAATACTAAATTATTCAAAAGTAAATATTTAATTTTACCTTTTTATTTATATTTTCTTGACATTTCTGTTGTATCCTAGACACTGGAATAGTTCACAGGGTAAGGGCTGTGTTTGAGCATTGCCTCCAGGGAGAAGTTAGTGGCCACTGTCCCTTGTTGTGGAGATTGTTCCTCATGTTTGAGGTAAGAGTTCTGCTGTTTTATTTCAGTGAAAATATTTGAGCTGACATGCTTTCTCATAATCTGTAAAAATCGTGTATCTGAACATATATACAACTGAAATGATAAATAATAGAACAGTTAACTTTCTCAGGGAGGCTGTGGTGGTACAGTAATTAGCACATTCAGTAAGTGGGTAATGAACAGGCAGGCAGATTGGCTGGATCTGCACCACTGGGTGATGAATTGATACATGACAAGGCAGATGTGGTCAAGGCCCTTTGGAAACAAGCAACGGAATCAGTAGAGAGAGAGAGGATTATTATGGCCTGGAGAGAATGAGGCATGTAGGGTGTAACCAGAGGGTCTGGCTGGCTCACTACACTCAGAGGAAAGGCAAGATGGACATTTAACCAGACTGTGACTGGTACCATCAGTATTGGAACTCTGAGCTGGCTGCTGAAGATGAGGACAGAGCACACATGAGAATGCCCCGAGTGCTGTGATTTCAATTCTTGACTCAACTCAACTCAACTTAGCAAATTCACCCACCGGTATAATAGCCATGTGTTCAAAATCTCTTTGGGGTATGAACCCCACAAAATTTAAAAATTATGTAGTTAATTCATTCCTTATCCTGTTCTACCATTATATGTCAAATAGGGCTCCAAGTCTATTCCCCCATTGTGTTTCATCCTGTGCAATCACTTCAAGATCATGGATGGAAGCCATTCCAGCATCTTTGGCTCCTCCCCCTATCAGTATTCACCTAAGGATTTCTCTTGGGCATCCTTGTTTTCTCAGTTTCTCTGTTTCCCCATTTCACTGCCTGTGTGGTGATCCTCAGTTTCTCTTCACAGACTGTGATCAGTATAGCACCTTGTGGGTACCAGGAAATGTTCTCAGAAGTTAACTCTTCTAGTACTAGACTGTTTTACTTTCATTTGTTCTGTTTGAACTTTTTGGGGGTTTTGTTGTTGTTCTTGTTGCTTTAAATAAAAATAATTGTCTAAAAGGATACAGCTAATAACCCTTGGAATAAGTTAAGAACTGACATCCTAGCACTGAGGACATTTCCAAAAGGACGTCACCCCATCTTCAGCAGTAAGTACAAAGTTCCAGTTCCAGAGTACCAGTAATAGTCTCATTGTTTGTCAGTCTCGCCCTTCCCCTGGGTGTTGAGCATCTGTCATATCCTCAGTGTAGCATTCTCTTCAGACCATGATGAACTGTTTGTGCCTCCGCACTGTTTACTCACTCCCAAAGGTCCCTTATAACATCAAGCTTGCCATGCATCAATTTACCACCTGGTGGTGCAGAAATAGTCAGTCTGTTCATTTTCTAACTTCCTGTATGAGTTCCGGGGTCCCATTATGTTAAAAACAAGAATAAACCCACAGCCTACCCAAAAGAGTCGACTACTCAGGAACTTCCTTCCAAGACGGAGTACATCTGCCTGAGAGGCAAGGAACCAACAGTCTGCATGTTAATGAGTCAGATTTGTGAACCATAGGTGCATGCAACTCTTAGTTTTTGGAACAGGACTAGAGTCTAGAAATGGACGAACAACCAGAACTTTCTGCCCGAGTTTACAGACGGTAAACACGAAGAAGACAGAAGAAGATTTCCTAACACTCTGACATACTCTGGAGAAAATATCCTGTGATAACCTTGTGAAAGAATATAATTATTACATAAATTGGATTGAGGAAAATTAAAATAACAAATTTGAAATACAGAAGCAATAGCGGGGGAAACAAAGAATTTAATGGGAATCAGTGAACATCTTGTGAGTTATTTGGTACTGAATAGTTTACTAAACCTGTGTGTCCATTCTTATACCAGCTTTTGCAGAAACTCGCTTGGTCTGCTCCTTCTGTCCCAGCTATTTAAGTGACCCATTTTACTCTAATTATTATTTTCTCTTCTCCCCGTGTGGGTTCCCAGGTGGCATTATCGAAGAAAACAAGAATAGACCCACTGCCTACCCAAAAGAATAAAAGTGAACTAATTTTGCAGCTTCCTTCAAAGTCAAAGTGCATCTGCCCGAGCTGCAGGGAACAACCAGATATACACAAATGAGTCAGTAAAATGGATGTACACACACAACTCAGGCCGTGCACAGAGTCAAAATCCAAATGGACGAACAACCATAACTTTCCGCCGGAGCATACAGCCGGTGAACAAAGATGAAGAAGATTTTACTTTAGTCCCACATTGTGTCTTAATTATTACTTCAATTCATCTACCTATTACATTTGTTACTTCAACCCCTTTTTCCCCATTTGTTACTGTATTTTAACAGTTCATTCTTTAAATTCTTAACTTTTTAACTTCTAGCATTTTAACTTATTCTGTGTTAGTTGCGTATGCTTTATAGGATGTTTCAGAACCAGCCCTGACACTTTTTGGCTGTTTTTGATTTTACTAGGCAATTTTACATTCAGTAGTTTGCCATTGCTTTCTGAACAATTGGCTCTCGATACCACTGTTGAAACCAACACAACTTCCTCCTTCGTCTTTAGCTAGTTGCTTTTCCCACTGCTGTCTCAATGCATATACCCGCTGGGCACGTCCCTGGGGGCCTTTTGCCCATAACGGCTACATGCTAATCTGTGTATGTCAAGTGACTTGCATTAACAAAACAAATTTCATTCCTTTTAGTGTGGCGCGGTGATTTATGTCACAGGCGTGAGGGGAAGTTAAGTCCAACATGATGTGTATAAGGAGATACTCCGTACGTCACTCGGGCGCCAGTCCTTTACTATCCTGGTTGTATGGAACCTCACGCAAGACCCCTACAGCACGTCCTCGTCGTGCGCCACGGATAATGTCTCAAATGAGCATTAACAGAGCTGTCAGGGGATCTCGGAGTTTGGCGGCCCCCAGAGGTGATGTGTCCTTGTGGCTCTGATCAGCCCGCCCCCAAACGCTTGGGTGAAAAATGTTATCAAAACTTCATTAGGAACATGAGTAGGTTAGACAAAAGTACAGCTAAAAATTACAACCCTTGGTTAAAAGACTGCTGAGTAAAAGAGAACATTGCTCAATGCTCAACCTCGGTTAATTCTCAGTGTCGTCGTCACCGCGCTGAGGTGCACCACAACAGCAACCATACAGGGGGCTGGCCATCCTTGTGCATCCTCGGTTGGCCCTCAGTGTCGTCGTCACCGATGCGCTGAGGTGCAACCACAACAGCAACCATCCATAGGCTGGCCAGTCACGTACATCCTCGGTTAACCCTCAGTGTCGTCGTCACCGCGCTGTGGTACACCACAACAGCAACCATCCATCGGAGGGCTAAGCCTAAATGTCCGACAAAACTAGATCATACGGATCAAAATCTGACCCATCAAAATTTTGCACTGAACTGAAAAAGGCCGAATGTCCACACCCAAAGACCCCACTCGCCCGAGGTTGGGACAAAACCGATAACGATATGCCTGATTCAGGATGGAAATTCTGTCGGGCTAATGTACCTATCCTGTGTGTCACAAAAGTCCAAAACCAACGGGCTGCTCCCCGCTTAACTTCCAGAGGGCGCAGCCCCTGTCGAGCGGGAGACCTGATACGGTTGTGAGGTTAAGCAGGCATGTGCAGGACGTGACGATTCCTTGGGTGAGCCCAGAACCAGAGCGCCATGTGCCGGCTCTGCATGCATGGAAGCCTCCTTGGATGGCGGGGAATGCCCATGATCTACCCCTGCCTTCCCTTGAGGGCCAACTGTTCCACAGGGGGCTGCCCCAAAGGGGTACTCCGGGGGCAATACCTGCGGCGAAGGAGACAAGGCGGACACCACACAAATCAGGCAAAGTCTCGACCCACACAAAACAATGGCCACAGTCACCCTAGAAATAGGCCTGACGTCTTCCTTCGAAGTCGGCGTACAGCTGCCCAAGAGGCAGGGAAATGAAAAACGGTTGTACACGCAAAAATCAGGTCCAGGTGAAAGCCAAAAGTCCAAGCGGACGATTAACCGGGACCTTCCACTGGAATTCACAGCCGGTGTTCGATGAAAAAAAAAAAAAAAAATTCCTTTTAGTGGTTGTCGTAGGGACCTCAGCATATTGGTTTGCCCAGGGGCCTCACATACTACTGTTAAGACAGCCCTAGCTTTTCTTTTACAGGACATTGTAAACTGTGGCTCCCGTTATTTGGTATATTCTTGAATAATAGCTAGGAGGCAGAGGTACTGAACTCATACACATCAAGATCTATCTGCACATGGCTGTGGCTATCTTTGAAACAGATTTCCAACCAGGATAGGATCGACATTTCCTTCAAAGTCAGAGTGCTTCTGCCTGAGAGATGAAGAACCAGCAGATAGGCCAGATGCGTAAAGCATGTGTGCACATAAAACTCAAGTTCTGGAATAAGATCAAAGTCCAAAAGGGGACAAACAGCCAGGGCTTTCAGCTAGTGAGCAACAACAACAAAAAAAAAGAAGTAGTTACGAGAGTTAGCTAAACTGATGTTTATTTTCTACATAGGCAAAGTATGGAAGTCAAAGTCGAGCCAAGGGCATTTTCTACAGAGCCTTGCAGAGCTGTCCTTGGGCCAAGGTAAGAAGAGGACTGTCTTTGTGAAAACTGCATCTTATGTAAACATCAAAATAACAAAAAGCAGAAATTTTGTGATTACACATGTTGTCTTCTTCACGTTCACCGACTGTAAACTCAAAGTTCCGGTTGTTTGTCCACTTCTGGACTCCAGTCCTTATTCCAGAAACTGAATGTTGCCTGCACATCCGTTTCACAAGTCTGACTCTTTTGCATATGCAGACTGTTGGTTTCTTGCCTCTCTTGTTCCAGAAACTGAGTGTTGCACGTACATCCCTTTCACTGGTCTGACTAATATGCAAGTGCAGACTGTTGTTTCCATGCCTCTCAGGCAAATTTACTCCGACTTTGAAGGAAGCTCTCAGTTAATCGACTCTTACAAAATGCTTTTGGGCAGGCAGTTGGCCTATCCTTGTTTTCCCCACAATGGGACCCCGGAACCCACATGGGGAACACATGTTGTGATAGTAAAGTTTTAAACAACCACGTTTCTGTCTTACTTGTGTTTATTCATCATTTTATGTAGTTTTTAGTTAATGAGACATTCATTTTTCTTTAGAGAAGAGGTTGTTGGTTGTTCACATCACTTTTATTTTAAAACTATACAAAAGTCATACTTTAGATGAAAACTGTATGTCATGTTTTTCCTTCTTTCTTCCCTTTTTAGTGCATCTACATAGATGGGATTGCTATTTTCGGTGACAGCGAACTCCAGGAAGTCATGGATCTCATGACAGAAGAAGAGATTAGAATCAGAATGCCACTAGAGGAACTTGACTTATTGCTGACTGCAGAGAATGATTTAAATAGTGGCAAGAATGAAGCATGCATTAGTGACCCTAGTGATGGTAGTCATTGTGTAGAAGGTGAAAGTGCTGAAAGTAATACAGAAGATAAATTAGGCACAGCGCCTAACAGCTTAGAAAAACTGCCGGATTTGGTCAGTTAGACAGACAGGTTAGAGTTTCATGTCCTGCTGGTTAGTTAGTTAGTTAGTTGGGTTATCATCATTGCACTCTGGACATATCCAGAGGTGCTTAGATTCTCCCATCAGTATGAACCCCAGCATCCGATGGCTAATAGTACCTGTTCTATGTTGATTACAAGTCCTCTGATGTACGTCTCGTTTTTTGAAATGCCGACCTTAACTCCCTCCCAAGTGATGTGGATTCACTGCCCCCAAAGTCCTCCACCCTTTCCATTTCTAGGAGGGCATTAATAAATCAGCATGATCCATAGGCTGACTATTGGTGGTGATAGTGGATCCAGCCAGTCTATCAGCTCTTTCATTTCCATCAACGTCTGCCTGTCCAGGAACGAAAGAAAAGGTCCTGCTGGTATCTTTAAGTACATTATCCCTAGAGAAGGGACACACAACATTGGAATCACCTCGAGCATAAAAATGAGGCAGGGGAATTGAAAGGTCCAGAACCTTTCTTGTTTGTTTGTTTGAGTATCCAGAAGCCTTAGGCTTGGTATTATGGATATCGCAACCTTTTGGCCTTGATTCCATTGTAAATACCGTAAATCTGGGAGAAATGTGGCTTTTCTGCCTACCTCCGGGAGTGAACCCTGACCACAAGGAGTTTGTCACCCGGTCACCGTGCAATCCGGTTTAGCCAACTACGCTAGAGAGCCGGGCAGAACCTTTCTTGAGGTTTTAATGGAAGTGATCTGCAAAAGACTCACCGGATGCTTAGTTAACAAACTTGGCATAAAGATGAGCAGTAAATAAAGATTGAAATGTAAAATTCTGGTTATCTGAGCTCATAAAGCAATGAACTATTTGTGGAAAAACAAAGAGGGGGGGGGGGGTGTTTGCTTGTCTTGGAAGCTGCTGAAAGTTCTTTTAGCAAATAATGGGAACTCATCTCCTGATTCAGTAAAACTGAATTTTTTGTGAACAAAGAAGACACAAACAATAGACTGCACAATTTATTGCCTGGCATATTTCACTGTATCTCGTCAGTAACAATTACATAAATGAAGCAGATAAGTGAATCCTTTATAACTATGCAATCTATTGTTTGTGTCTTCTTTGTTCAAATTCACAACGGGGAAACATTGCTTTAAATTTAATGTCTCTAACACTTCCGGCACATTTGACACAATATTTACTTTGCCTTGTTTTTAAGAAGATAACCATTTTAAAAAAAAAACTGCATATGGTCAGTGAGTTTCAGTGCAGACCTGATAAGGAGAACTCACCGAGGACCCAGTAAATGGTTCTTCATATCAGAAATTTGTCTTATCCAGATAATAATTCAAGCCCAAAAAAATTACCATTGATAAACAATTTTCACAACATAAATTTGGCACATCTGAGATTGCCTTGAGCAGTCTGCACTGTATAAGTATTTATGAATGAACAGCTTTGTAACTATTATCTTTTTTAATCAGATGCCTGGTTTAGAGCATACATCGTCATCTTTTTCTGTCTTCCTCTGTCTCTCTTGCCTGGTATTTTCTCTGCATAAGGCTAACATTTGTGCTTATTAATGACAGTTACACTTTTGCCTACCATTACTGTAAAAACAGCTCTGGAATCAACTCAGCCTTATCAAATGGCTACCAGAAATGTTGGATTTTGAAGGCATTTGACTTAGTACTGACCATGTTACCTTCGTTGTTTTGGTTTCTGTTTTCTTTTGGTTTTTGTCTAGCCCAGGTTGATGTAGTCTGTTTTCAGAATCCTCACTGGTTATAAAGTGTAGGAATGTAGAGAGCCTGTGTTTTTTTTTTTTCTGAGGCCAGAAATGTTGCCTCCAATCACTAGTTAGAATAAAAGACTCAGGCATGGTGCATCAGCCTATCAGGCAGCGGAGGTTGCACAAACAGAGAAAGGGAGGCAGATCCCTAATCCCACCCTTACTGCGGCATCCACCTGTTATCTGCACTGCTCAAGAACTTTCCAGGCTCATATTGGACTAAGCAGCCACATTCGTACACGTAATCATTGATCATTGCTACTTTGGATGACACGTGGTCTTCATCACTCATGATGGACGAACAACACAAAACAAAAATGATGTTGTCTAGCATGATAATTTAGTTTTCTTGGTCTCCCTTAGGCAGTGACCAGATATATTTTGTTTTATGCCCTCATCTCCTTATTATACATATCATTCTCATATTTCTGTCTCTCGCAACACCAGGAACAAAATATATGAAACGTTGATAAGATCAATCGTTTTATATGGCTCTAAAACTTGGAGCACAACTAAAAGAGATGAAGCCTTACTACAGGTTTTTGAAAACAGTCTTACAATGAATCTTTGGACCCATCAAAGATGCAAACATCGGGGAATGGAGAGTTAGAAGCAACAACGGAATTCATAATCTGTTTAAATTTTCATTTGTAACTGGCATCATGAGAGCTAATAGACTGAAATGGTTGGGGCATATTGAGAGAATGTCAGATAACAGAGAAGTGAAAACTATACACAAGGGAGATGAATGGTTGTAGACCAGGCAGACCAAGAAGACGATGGAGAGATAATATCCAGACAGACCTGCAAACACTTGATGTCACCAACTGGAAAGAGAAGGCCAACCAGAGAGATGAACGGAGGTGGGTGATATCTGCAGCAATGAACCTCAAGGTCTCGGAATGCTGATGAAGAAAATTCTCATATTTCCAAACAGCTATATTTGTTGTCACTCAAGTACTGAAGAGCAAGGCCGATAAATTAATTCTTGGTCACATTTCTGAAAATGTGATATAATTTCATAAATGTGGCAACATTCTTTTTATCTAGTGCAAATTTGAAATAATAAAGTGTGTGTTACATCACCTATGGATATCACAAACATGTATCTGTAGACATCAAGAGCACAGTCTTCTTGCCAACCCTGTGTTAACAGTGCCAGACCTGGGCAATGAGAGGACAAGATAAAAGAAAAATTACAACAACTGAAAAATGAGATTCCTGTGAAGAACTGCCAATATAACAAGAAAAGATCATATCAGAAACCATGAAATCTGAAGGAAAATGGGGGTTAGCAAGAACTCTGGATTTCATTAGAAGAGGATGGGTGAAATGGTTTAGCCAAATAAAATGTGGATATCAGCAGACAGTATACCCCAGCAAGCAGTTATGCACATACCACACAGGAAGTGAAGAAGACATCGACAGTGCAAGGGATGGACATAAGGAATTACAAGAGTCCCAGGGAATCACCATTTACAAAGTACGCAAACAGACGCTTTCCCGTAGTCGTAGTAGTATTAGTAGATTTTTACCCCATCAGGACATCACACAAGCGATAAACACCCAATGACACAGAGTGCCACCATGTGGATGAGGATCACCGTGGAGAGGTCCCAGAAACCGCGTTCAGCCATTAGACCATATTTATGGTCGGGCTAAATTGCGGCCCCTGGCAAGAGCCAGAGTAGGGCTTCAAATAACGAAAAATTGCACCTCACAAGGAGATGACTGTATGAACTGGCTTTCCTGTAAATTATACTTTACCTCAACACTGCAAGGATCGAGATGCGATAAGACATCTCAATGTTTGCGTTATGTAAAATAAGTACATGTACTAACAATATTTTGTGACTGACTTAGCAAGTTGACAGTGTGTAACTGAAAAATTCGCTGTTGTTGCATTAAAATAAAAAAGTTACACATGGTCAACTTTTTTTTTCTAAGTGAATTATTCTGTTTAGTTGTGAAAAATATGAGTGAACTAGAGTTAAAGACCCTTTACACTTTGAGATGGATCAGGCATACAGTGCTAGCCTCATATAACCCTCAAAAATGCATCATCAAAGTAAATGGGACAAACCTCATGCAAGCCGATACATTTCAGTACTTGGGTACCCTGATAACATCAGATGGAAGATGTATTAAAAGAAGTTAAATGTAGAATAGCTCAAAGGCAGCATTTTACAAAATGAAGATTTTATGTAATCTCTCATTGTCAGTTAAGACAAGAAAGAGAATTCTTAAAAGCTGTATATAAATCCTATATTGATTTATGAAAGTTGATAGATTAGAGAAAAATTATTCGGAAGCTGCAGAGATGTGGTTTTATAGACGGATGATAAGAATACCCTGGACAGATTAAAAGAGTAATAAGGATGTCTTGACCGAAAATGACTCACAAAGAGAACTGATGGCCCACATTAGAAAGAGACAATCTACATTCTTTGGTCAGGTGATGAGAAGAAGAAAACTGGACTACATTGTGATAGTAGGAAAGTTGGAGGGGAGGAGAGGCAGAGAGAGACTGAGAGAAAAGATGCTGGACAGTTTGACATCATGGCATGGAGGATTATCTGCGTCAGATTTGAATGAAAGTACACGAGACAGAAGGTTGTGGATAGATATGACGGACATGACTACCAACGCCACATGCCATGGACTTTCAGAAGAAGACATAAAGGCCGGACCACAGTGGCTCATGCACCTTGATACTGTTTGAAATATAATCATTTTCCTACAACCCTGATGTAATTATGTCATCATCATTAATATGTCTCCTTTCTCATTAACACCTCCAACTGTTGCAATGTAAGCAAAATTGTTTACAGCATCCTTCTGATATTGTTATATACTAGTTCTGTCTCAACCGCTTTGAAAACAATTAAGTTACAAATTTTAGCCATCTACAGTATTTTCAACATTTGTAAAACCACATTTCTATAGCCTTAATGTATTTTCTTGCTGGTCCAAAATTCAAAGCCTTTTTATTAACAGAGGTTTTATGGAACATACAAGGATTCTTCTAACTTTCAATGACAAAGATTTATTGCAATTTCTTTTACACTGCTGAAAAAACAAACAGCAAGATACATACAAGACAACAAAATATTTATAATAAACACACTTCTGTTTATCACTGAACACTTTATTATCTATTGATTATTTTATAATTCAACAATGAACTGTATGTATTCTTTCCTTGTCAGTTTATTGATCATATAAGCTTATTACATAGAGCATTCAACAGACAATAAAATGGCTAGCTAATCAATTAAGCATGAAAAAATAGTGGTTACAATGATCCAGGCTATATGCTTACCTAAGCTTGCCTGTGGATCCGAAGGTTGTGGGTTCAGTTCCTGAGGGAGCCAAACTTTTTTTTTTTTAATAACTTCGCTCTCAGGTCAACCCAACCTTAAACAGGTACCAGGTATGTTCTGGCAAGTAAAGGTGGCCAGTGTGATGTTGACCACATCCCCCACTGAGTGCCAATTAATTAACAAAAAATAGGCCTAGCCCTATGTGCCTGAAGGTGTGAAAAGGGTCCTTTACTTTAAATATGCTTACCTACAACACTGAATAAGCCTAGCACTGATAGCTCACAAAGTGAAGATACAGTGTTTCCCTGTAAATAAGACCAGGCCCGAGTGTTGACTGCTTGCCATCACCGCTGAGAAAGGTGACTCTTGCATAAATAAAAAGTCTCCTTGGCAAAATTGTCCAGCTGTTTCTCTTGCGCTCTGAATGTCCTGTGTTTATTTCATGAACACACTGTTCAAGAACAGAGAGCAATTTTTACAGAGATCATCGCTGAAGCTATGTAGTTCATACTTTGTGTAAGGCTCTCAGCAGGCGGCTAGTCTCTGCAGAGAGACTGGGTTAAACAGCCCTGGTGGCTTTAACTCCCAGTTTGCAGCTCTTAGCTTACAGCAACAGAGACTATTTTCCAAATTTTCTAATCATATATTGTTATATTTTCTAGTTTTCTGACTAAATAAATTAGAAAGCCATATTTTCTAGTTTTCTGACTAAACCAATTAGAAAGCCATATTTTCTAGTTTTCTGACTAAAACAATTACTCAATGAAATATATGTCAGCTAGTGGTTTGGAAAATACAATGAGAAGATTAACAAACAAATAAAACTGATCAATTACAATAAATCAAATTTTGCACATTAATGGCTACTACAGCTAGCAACACCATCTGAACGATCTTGATATTAAATTTCTCCTCTAACTGTTGACACCCTTCCATATTTCCAAACAACAATGTTACACTGTACTATGGGGAGACTACCAAGAACTACCCCTGTTAAGAAATGTCTTCCACAATTAGAGCATGAGATTTCAAGACTGTTGTTGCTACCACATGCATTTAATAGGCTTCTTCTCAATGTTCAGCTCTCAACCTAAATGCAGTCATTATTATCTTCATTCCCATTTCCTTCCTGATTCTCCATCCCCCCCCCCCCCCCTCCCTTTTATGCAACAGGATCCATAGCATTTTATTATCACAATTCTACGTCAACACCTGCATCATTCCTGCCCCACTTGTACACACTCTGATATTCTTCTCTAATACTCGGTCAGAAAATAATAAATGTCATATATACTTGGTTTGATTTGAACAATGGATCAACATCATGACACAGTGGTAGTAACCTTTCTACTTCTAACTGAAGCCTCAAGTCCAAAGAATCTCAGCACAGTGCACGAACTCCGTAGTACCAGTGAGGACCCTAACTTCTTTAGGTAGATTTTAACCTGGATAGCACTGTTAGGCTACTCTTTTCAATTTTCAACTACCAAGGGATTTTTTTACATGTGCAACAATACACAAAGGCATCCCGTCTTACTACCCAGAGACCAGGGGGATAATTACCAGAAGTTCAAGTGAAAATATTCCAGCCTGGATCTGGGACCTCCAGCACTCGAGGTGGACGCCATTCCTTGAGATCACTCAGCCCCCCTCCCCCAAATGTCATTTAACATGTATATGCAGATTCCAACATTCTAAACCAAAAATGGTTATAGAAATATATTTGAACTCAGGTTATTTACATTAAGAAGAATGAAAGCCTGAGATCTGCTCAGTTACTTTCTGTATTTCATCATTACTCATTTTTTCATAATGAGATAATTCAATGGTGCAGGTAGCTGTGCCTGAGGTGATGGTTCGGAGGTCAGTGGAGAACCCCATTAGTTCCTTCAGGGGTGTGAGGGCACTAATGACTCTAGCATTTTGTCTAAATGCCACATCTAATATGTGGCTACGTCTTTTACTCAAATCCGATAAGACCACATCTAGTTTCTCATCATCTGTGGTGATCTGTGTGAATACAAATATATAAAAAAGATCATATATATGTTGCATATTTTAAAATTTAAGTAAACATTAGGTACAGCTGGTATAAGAAAATGGCAAGTAAAAGCATTTTTATAAAAAAAAGTAAAATTTAAAAAATTAATTGGCACTGGCTTTTTTAACATTCTACTTCTTCTTCTGCCCTTCATGCCTTAGTGGAGTACAGACCCTTAACCAGCTCAGGTCAAGTCACCGTATCCTTTGCTATCCCGTGCAGCTCAGGTCAAGTCACCCTATCCTTTGCTATCCCGTGCAGCTCAGGTCAAGTCACCCTATCCTTTGCTATCCCGTGCAGCTCAGGTCAAGTCACCCTATCCTTTGCTATCCCGTGCAGCTCAGGTCAAGTCACCCTATCCTTTGCAATCCCATGCAGCTCAGTCCCATGTCTCTCCATTTTGTTAACTTAACTTTCTAGCTACATTTTGATGTGGTTTTTTAAAATTTCTATGCCTCCAAGGCCTCTGTGTGTAACCAGGGCCATCTGAGAATCAATATTGCCTGTGTGTGTAACCAGGGCCTCTAGAGAATCAATGTTGCCTGTGTGTAACCAGGGCCTCGAAGAGAATCAATATTGCCTGTGTGTGTAACCAGGGCCTCGGAGAGAATCATTGTTGCCTGTGTGTAACCAGGGCCTCTGAGAGAATCAATATTGCCTGTGTGTGTAACCAGGGCCTCTAGAGAATCAATGTTGCCTGTGTGTAACCAGGGCCTGTGAGAGAATCATTGTTGCCTGTGTGTAACCAGGGCCTCTGAGAGAATCAATATTGCCTGTGTGTGTAACCAGGGCCTCTAGAGAATCAATGTTGTTTGTGTGTAACCAGGGCCTTTGAGAGAATCTATATTGTTTGTGTGTGTAACTGTGATGTTGAATATAAAGGCATACTCCATTGCAGCCAAATCAAATCTACACAAACTGGACAAAATACAGAACACTGGTCTCAGAATAATTACTGGGGGTATAAGAAGCACACTAATCAAAGAGTTGGAGGCAACTTCCGGTCTCCAGAGTTTGAGACATCAAAGGGAAGAAAAGGTGCTTACCCTAACAGAAAAATTTAAACGCATGAACAACAACCCCCATGCACAGAATGGCAAACAACTCAACTAAAAATAAAGCTTTTACCATCTATCAATATTGTTACTACGCAAAAAACAGTGACATCCTTTCTAAAGATCCTTAAACGTGGGAAATGATCCAGGAATACAGCATAGACCCACAACCTAACTATACAGCCACAACAACAATCCTAGGCATAGACAGAAAGGCTGAAGAATGTAGCCTAATACTGCATGCAAAGACCCTTGAACATGTCAACAACTCTTACCCAAAACCCGAATGGACATACATATACACCGATGGACCACTGGAGGGGGCAGAAGAAAAAAGCAGTCTGGCAGGCTAGGATCTAGCCACTGTGCTGCTGCAGCACCCAAGTCACATTGCAAGTCATATAATTCTTCTTCTCTAATTCTGTTCCGCCTTTCAGCGTCCAGTTTTGGGTGCGAGCCTTCGTATGTGCTACGCACATACTGGTACTTTTGGCCTCATTTTACCATCTATCCATTGCTTGCGGGAGTCGCCGTGGCGTAGCGGCTAGACGCTCGCATGCGGATCGGAAGGTCGCAGGTTCGCTCCCAGTCGGAGCCGGACTCTTTAAAAAAATGACCTTGACTTTCAGGTCGACCCAGCCTTGAGTGGGTACCGGGTGCAGTCCCGGGAAGTAAGGGCGGCCGGCATGATGCTGACCAAATCGCCCATTTTGTATCGATTGGACTATAAAAATAAAGGTCTAGCCCTATACACCTGAAGGCGTGGAAAAGGGACCTTTAATGGTTTTTTTTTTACTTACCATCGCTTGCATGGTGCGTGGAAAAGGGACCATTAATGGGGTTTTTTTTTTACTTAACTATTGCTTGCATGGTCGACCTGTAGCTCTGCTTCCATTATGTTTAAGTGAATGGGCGCTCTGTGGTGCACTAATTGGTGGTAGTCTTGACATATGTCCAAACTATTTGATCTGCTGTCTCTTGATGCAGTTCAGTACTGGTTCCATCCCAACTTCTTTTCTGATTTTTTCATTTCTGATCTTGCCTCTTCTAGTTACATGTAGGATTCATCATAGACATTTTTTTTCTGTTGTTCTGATTTTTCTGTCACAAAAATTACACACCTCTAATGCCATCATTGGCTCTAGCAGAACACTCTGCGCTTCCCTGAGAGCTTTCTGCACAGCCAAGGCAGCACAGCCTGTAATCATGGGCAGCGTGGTGTGGTGGTGTGTGGCAAATTCATGCAAGTGTACCCTGGTGTGTATCACAGGAAAGTTCAGGATACAACCTGCAAAACAAAGGGGCATTTGTTCTAAAGGTAAAAATAAAACACGGAACATATTTAAAAAAAAAAAATTTGCTCCCTCAAAAAAATAATGTGCCGTCTCCACAATGAAGGATGGTTACTCTTGCACCACTCTCTGAAAACCACTTTAACTCTATGAGTCCCAGGGAGTTTGGCATCACAAGCCCTAGGGGTAGTCAGAAAGACATAAAATCGGCCCATCTTGCATTCATTGGGCTTCTAGGTAGGAATCTGAACGTATGAGGCGTTCCTTGGGACTCATAAAGTTAAAGGATTTTTTTAATACACAGTCAGCCGCAGAAATAACCCTAATACTTGAGGATCGTGAAATTGTTTAAAATGCTCACTATCCTCTAAGCCACAGGGCAGCACAATGTTCTTTATTAATCAGTGTGATGTTTGATGTGGTCAGTATTGTAGTTTCAAACAGTGTTGTTGTTCATGAAGTTTTCCTTTGTATGCAGATTACGTAGAATGTCAGTAATTTTTGTCTTCTTGACCCAATGAATTCTAAAGTTGGTCTTCAACAGTTAACTTCACAAGCCTGCTTTTCATCCACAGTTTTTGTGAAACGATCCAGGAAATATATCAATACATTATTGAATGTCTCCACACATTTAAAAAAAAAATGTTGAAATTTTTTTTTTAAACAGTCAAAAAAATGTATTAAAAATTAGAAACAAAAAAACTTTCCAGAGTGGGTTCTGGGGCTCCATTTTCAGGTGATACACAAAACAGAACAGATCCACTACTCCTTAACAAACATGTCATAAAAAAGATATCAGATGTATTTGGATTAGATCATTTTTATTGTTTACTATGTCTTGCCACGACTACAGCATACACTTCTAACAGCTGAGATGCAAATATACTCTCTCTCTCTCTTGAGTCGCTGTCCTCGACGCCCAGGTCGACCAAACCTTTGAGTGGGTACTGGATGCGATCCCGGAAGTAAAGGCGGCCGGTGTGATGCTGACCACATCACCCATCTTGTGCCGATTGATCTTTAAAAATATAGGTCTAGCCCGAAGCGCCTAAAGGCGTGGAAAAGGAACCTTTACTTACTTACTTTCTCACACACACATACACAGAGAGTAATAGACAGACAGACACAGAGAGAGAGAGAGAGAAACAGACAGAAATATACATATATAATTTAGAGAGAGCCTCACCATTTGCTAGACCAGATCTGATACCACTTTCTATGGCTTTGAGTACAGTGCTTCTAATGACCAATGGATGATCATGAGAACGCTGCAATACAACATGCTTGAAATCTCGATCCTCAAGATCAGGATGCAATGATAACCTCATATGTACAAACTGACGATTTCCACCAAGATCTCTTTCTAATGTTTCTGTAACCTCTGAGAATGAAACAAAGCAAAGTTGTTACTATGTAAAACTCCAAAACTTAACACAAGAGATGATGTAATTAGGACTTTGTGCATAGTAAAAACAGTATTTATTTTTTTAAAAAAAAAAAAGAAGTTCATATTTAATACTTTGTTATGATAAAAAGAATGTTCACAGGCTCTCAACCAACTCTCATGTTCTATCTTTTGCTACGCACACATCTTTATAATATTCAAACACCCCAGGTGCCAATTCTGGAGATGATTCTCAGTGAAAGGAGATGCAGCGATAAACAGGACTCATTTCGTTTCAGCTTTCTCCTCACTGACTAATAATACTTCTATTAAAAGAGAACCCCTCCCTCTTTTCCCCATCTTGGCATCATGTTTCACTTTTTTACTTTTCAATGCTGGTTGTGTTTTATGGCTATTGTTTTTGTTTTATTGAATGAAGTAGCCAACCCCAAATCCCAGCTGCACCCTTAGTCACCTCTCTATCACTAGAACATGATAGATGTATATGATACAGTATGTTTCTTTTCACTATTGTTTCATCTATATGAGACTAATAGACTGAATCCATCACTACAACATGACAGATTTATAAGATACAGTATGTTTGTTTCCACTATAGTTTCATCTATATGAGACTATTAGACTGCATCCATCACTAGAACATGACAGATTTATAAGATACAGTATGTTTGTTTCCACTATAGTTTCATCTATATGAGACTAATAGACTGAATCCATCACTACAACATGAAAGATTTATAAGATAGTGTATGTTTGTTTCCACTATAGTTTCATCTATATGAGACTACTAGACTGCATCCATCAATAGAACATGATAGATTTATAAGATAGTGTATGATTGTTTCCACTATGCATCCATCACTAATAGACTGCATCCATCACTAGAACATGATAGATTTATAAGACACAGTATGTTTGTTTCCACTATAGTTTTCATCTATATGAGACTACTAGACTGCATCCATCACTAGAACATGATAGATTTATAAGATAGTGTATGTTTGTTTCCACTATAGTTTCATCTATATGAGACTACTAGACTGCATCCATCAATAGAACATGATAGATTTATAAGATAGTGTATGATTGTTTCCACTATAGTTTCATCTATATGAGACTAATAGACTGCATCCATCAATAGAACATGATAGATTTATAACATAGTGTATGTTTGTTTCCACTATAGTTTCATCTATATGACATTACTAGACTGTTTATGGTTAGTTGTGTATTCCTACAGGACGTTGCAGAACCAACCTCAACAGCCCCTGGCTGTTGTGTGGTTTTTCTAGGCAAATCCACGTCCAGTAGTTTGCCATTGCTTTCTGGACGGTCGGCTTTCTTGATACCACTGTCCAAACCAATCGCAAGGCGCATGGCTCACAGCTGGGATCGAACCCAGCATCCCGGCATTACGAAACGTTCGCATCGACTTAGCCACAGAGCCGACTACTAGACTGTATCCTTTATTAAAACATGACAGATTCATATGATATTGCATTCTCAGTATATCCAGGTTTTCTGGACGTTGCTGTTCATTGCGATGAAACTGGAGAAGACAAAGAAGCAGGAGGTTCAAATTAATTCATTATGTGCTTACCCACATCATCTAGGATTGTTTCCCTGTATGCAATCTGTAAAGGTCCCAGTTCAACCTCCAGTTTGTACTCCTTCTCTAATCGCGACTTAATGATGTCCAGATGTAACTCACCCATACCAGAGAGAACTGTCTGGCCTGTTTCCTCATTAACTTCAACCTGCAAGATGTTGATAGAATCACATGATACAGCATGTTTCTTTCCACAACAATTTAATCAGTATTAGATCACTGTATCCACCACTAGAACATGATAGATTCATATTATGCAGCCTGTTTCTTTCCACAACAATTTAATCAATATTAGATCACTGTATCCACCACTAGAACATGATAGATTCATATAAAACAGCATGTTTCTTTCCACAACAATTTAATCAATATTAGATCACTGTATCCACCATTGGAACATGATAGATTCATATAAAACAGCATGTTTCTTTCCACAACAATTTAATAATATTAGATCACTGTATCCACCACTAGAACATGATAGATTCATATAAAACAGCATGTTTCTTTCCACAACAATTTAATCATTATTAGATCACTGTATCCACCATTAGAACATGATAGATTCATTTGATACAGCATACTTCTTTCCACAACAATTTAATCATTATTAGATCACTGTATCCACCATTAGAACATGATAGATTCATATTATACAGCATACTTCTTTCCACAACAGTTTAATCAGCATTCGATGACTAGTCTGAATCCTTCATTAGAAAATGATATATTTCTGTGATATAGCATATATTTCTTTTCCCTAATTTAATCAGTATTAGATTGACTCGACAGCATCCATCACTAGAACACGATAGATTTATATGATACAGCATGCTTCTTTCTACAAAAGTTAATCAGTATCAAGGCTAAACTTCTGGCCAAGAGAAACACTGGTTGAAGCAAAACTTTACAGGTCGCTGAGTTAATTACAAAAGACAATAAAATTCTTTCAAGAGGCAACAATGAGATAAAGATAATATAATTCAAGTGAATGAAAGAAGAAGAAAAGAAAAAGAGGAAGAAGAAGAATTAGATGAATAAACTGTATGCGTCACAAGAGCATGAAAGATTTATAGAATACGGTATGCTTCTTTCCATTAGTTTAAACAGTATTAGATTACGGTATCCATCACCAGAACATGATCGATTTATATGATATACTATGTTTCTTTTCGCTAGTATAATCAGTATTAGATGACTGTATCTATCACTAGAACATGATAGATTTATATGATACACTATGTTTCGTTTCGCTAGTATAATCAGTATTAGATGACTGTATCTTTCACTAGAACATGATAGATTTGTATGATACAGCTTGTTCCTTCACACTAATTTAATCAGTTTTAGATGACTGTATCCATCACTACAACATGATAGAACATGGATATAATGTCTGGTCAAACTAGAATGTGAGGCAATGAGTCAGCAGGTCTGTCAGCTTGAAGAATGCCGTTGGAAAATGATCCTCAAAGCAGATGTTAGGAAGACTATAAATAACTACTGGTTGCAGATAGAATGACAAGTAAAACAACATAGTTAGAGACTGTCTATATTTATGTGTGGTTCCAGTAAAGGCAGGATATAAATGATGTTGAATTCAAAAGGTTTTCAATCAGTGTGTTACTGGAACGAACAGTATCTACAGCTTATGGAATTTGCTGAGTAAAATTTACAGCATCTCTGGTTTTGCCTGGAATGTCCTATCAATTCTTATAGCCAAGAGTAAGTTATGAGTTATGATTTGGGTTATCTTGGGTTATCTTCACAGCACTCTGGACACGTCCACAGATGCTCAGATTCCCCCTTCAACAAATACATCAGCATCCTGCGGTTGATGGTTCCAGTCCTGTGTTGGTAGACAAGACTTCTCGTGTGTCTGGTGTGCTTCTCGTGCCTGGCTGTGCTGATCTTTACTCCAAATTCTTGCACTCTTAGCAAATATGTGGATGTGCTGCTCAAAAGTAAATTAAATGGAGGTAGCAGAGAAGTGATCTTTGACAAGAATATCTTGAGATCTTGAAAATATCATGGAGAGAAAAGATAATACTGAAGGCAGTATAAAAATATGAGGAAAAGGAAAATTAAATACGTGAGGCAACCTAAAAGAAAATGTGGTAAAGAAAAAAATATTCTGATGTAGGAAATGCTAAAGAAGAGACAGAAAAGAGAGACAAGCAAAGATACATACAGAGAAATTTAAACACTTGAAGCAAGAGAAAGAAAAGAGAAACGAGAAAGAACATGTACCGAGAAGTTTAAACAACTGAACAACAAATAATATAAGCAATATCAGATAACAGAAAGGATGGAGAGTTGAGCTCACCAATAACTGCTCCAAATCAAGCACTTCAAGATAAAAATATAAAGAAAAGAACTAAAACAGCAACTAGCAACATTATATCAAAGTGTTCTTTGGCAGACCATAGCAAGAACATTTCTTGCTATGTGAAATACTGAGATACCTGTTAGCTAACACTAAGTGTAGATGCTTCCCTCTGTGTACTCCTACACTGTAATAATCTCTTGATATGTGTATTTTTTTTTTTTTTTGTTAGTAAATAGAAGCCATAAGTTGTCCTTAGGCTCGGTATCAAGGATATCGCAACCCTTCGGCCTTGATTCCATGATAAATACCGTAAATCTGGGAGAAATGTGGCTTTTCTGCCTACCCCCGGGCATGAACCCGGACCACACAGAGTTCGTCACCCGGTCACCGCGCAGTCCGGTTTAGCCAACTACGCTAGAAAGCCGGACGATATGTGTATATAGACGAATAGATCACATTTTATGAAAACAAACACAATCAAATACAAAGGTTCTGAGATGACTAGGAATCAATAAAGAGGGTTGCTGATGAAATAAACAAGAGACAAAGGAAACAGATGGCCAAATTAAAATAGTTCTATAAAAACCATAGTGAAGGGAAAAGCTTACGGCGAGTAAGCAGAAGGCAGACCATGACATAAGTGGCCAGCCAACATCAAGAGATGGATGAGCAGCAGTCTGAGAGAGTGTACATCCAGGAAGAAATACAAGAGCATTGTTGAGTTGAGTCAAGAACTGACATCACAGCACTCGGGGGATTCCCATGTGTGCTCCGTCCTCATCTTCAGCAGCCAGCGCAGAGTTCCAATACTGATGGTACCAGTCACAATCTGGTTTTATGTCCGTCTTGCCTTTGGTGAGCCGGCCAGACCCTTTAGTTACACCCAGGTGCCTCATTCTCTCCAGACCATAATAATCTTGTTTCTCTACTGATTCCGTTGCTTGTTCCCAGAGGGCCTTGACCACATCTGCCTTGTCATGTATCAATTCACCACCCAGTCATGCAGATAACAGCATTGTTAAGATCCACTGCAGCCAATTTTCAATGTGGAGACGGCTTCTGATTAGCTGACAACTCAGTAGTGGTGTTATGGGTTATCTGATTTGATTTTAAGCAAGTTTCAACACAGTACTACCTTTAAGCTTGGGTCCTCCTTTTTCAGCTGCTCAAGGGCAAGATCTAGGCTCTTCTGCATGCTCAGTGAGGCAGCCTCAATAGAACAGAAGAAAACCGGATCTGGCACTGAAACCCCAGCCAGGATAGGGATCTTATCTTTTGTTACGGTATCCGATTCTGCTATCTCATCTGACCATAAACAGAACAAATGTCCTTGTGAGCCTATAGGCCAATATTTCACACATAAATATTGTCATGTCATATATTTGAACCTTAGAGGGGTCCCATGGTCTGGTGGCTAGACGTTTGCCTGCAGATCGGAAGGTCGTGGGTTCGGGAAAGGGGAGTGAGACTTCTTTCAAAAATGACCTTGGTTCCCAGGTCGACCCAGCCTTGAGTGGGCGCCAGGTGCAGTCTTGGGAAGTAAAGGTGGCCGGCTGATGCAGACCACATCACCCACCAAGTGCCATTTGGTCTATAAAATATAGGTCTAGCCCTATATACCCAATACATGCCTGAAGGCGCGAAAAAGGATCCTTTACTTTATATCTGAACCGTGCAGTTCAATATCATCAAGTGGCATATATTATGCCTTAATATCCCTCTGACTGCAGTGGTTAGGGTATACACAGAGAATGGCAGAGAACAGAGACAAATACTTGAATCACCAACTTGAAAGACAAGGTCAATCAAACAAAAGAACAAGGGAGTGGAATGGGGGGGGGGGGGGGTGATATCTGCATCAATGACCCTCAAGAGCTCAGAATGCTAAAGAAGAAGAAGAAGAAGAAGAAGAAGAAGAAGAAGCAAAATATATGAGAAGATTTGCATCTGGATGGGAGCCATGGTAGCTGAGAGATTAGCATGCCTACCTGGTGGGTCACGGGGTGAATTTTTATCAAGGAAGGAATTTTATTTAAACAAAAAAAAAAAAAAGGTAACACAACCAGAAAAGTGCACACATTCCCAGCAGAGTACTGATAGGTCTATTTAATGTAGGGTCAGCATCCAAACGTGAACTTTCAACAAACAACAACAAAAATCTCAAGGAATGAAACAGGACTGTTTACTTCTTCTTCTTCTACTTCTTTTTCTACTTCTTTTTCTCTCATTCCCTCAAGGTGTCAGGTTTTTTAACACAGACTCTAAAGAAGGTATTTTGGTATCAAGTAAAGAGAAAGGTCTCTGCATCAGCCTCACTAGCTATTTTAAAACCAACATCATAACACTTGAGACATTTTCATAAGCACTTTGGTAAGCATCCAGTGCAGTGGTCCAGTTCTTATGCTACCAATTGCAGTTTCATTATATGTCTGTTTTGGTTTCCTGTGAGTGTCAAATGTTGTTCGGATCCACTGGTCACTCCCTGCTGTCTAATTCTCTTCAGACAGTAATGATCTATTCATGCTGCTGAACTAGTCATTTCCTCCAATTGGGCTTTGACCATACTTAGATATGCATCAATTCACAACAAAATTGTCAATCAGTTTACTTCTGAACACAAGTACCTGCATGAAAAGATCCAAAGGATGCTAACTACCCAGGGCCTATGAATCGATGTGTGCCATTCTGCATGCAGCATGTCTGTCTCAAGCTTTGTGAGTCAGTTACAATCATAAAATGTGTGTGCAGCTAGTTCTCAAGCCAGCAGAAAGCTGTGGTGCCTGCCTTCATCTCCATTCTCACACTGGATGCTGTGGTATCACATCCTATGCTTTGTTGTATTTAGCACTGTTGATTCCTCCCTATAAAATATGCAAGCCCTTTCTAAGCCTCAGATGATTTGAATATCAATGTGTCTAAGTCTGTCTTATACTCTTCAATGAAGCATAGGCACTCAACCAACTCAGGTGAAATGAACTATCCTTTGATAGTGTCTGCAGCTCACAATGTTCTCTCTATAATTTTCACCTCTCTCTAATTCTCTTCCAGTGAGAGAGAGAGAGAGAGAGAGAGAGCGAGAGCGAGAGAAAGATAGAGAATTAGAGAGAGAGAGCGAGAAAATGAGAGAGAGTGAAAATGAGAGAGAGTGAGAGAGAGTGACAGTTATGGACCCCTTTCACACTTTTTGCGCACCTATATTTTTTATAGACTAATCGGCATTCAATGGGTGATGTATCCGGGGGAAAAAAAACCTTACTTCCCATGATATTACCTGTACCCAATTTAGGCCGAGTCAGTTTTAAAAAAAAAAAAATTTGCCTTAATCTGGGTCTGAACCCTAGACGTTTGGGCCAGCAGGTGAGCATCTAGCCACTACACTACTGTGGCTCCTTGCCAACGTGCAGGACTTTAAAATTAAAACTCAAGACTTTTAGAGGATTCCCAAATAACCATGTCCTGACATCATTAAGTGGTGGTGGCAAGTTTTCTTTGTCAATACCTTTCCTTTCCAGAAAATTCGGAACATTTTTTGATAGCAATCTTTTGTCATATTATATCAGTCAACGTCACTGCACACTGAGCATTCCCATTAGTTAGCTAAAATCAGATGCATGAGGCCAACAGGTACAGATACTGCAGCCTTGCTGTAAACCACAGTACAACGTACCAACCACGAACACAGAAGCAGGTGATGATGTCACTAAATGAAGCAATCTTGTTAACAAATGAAGAAGAAATGACTCTTAATACCTGATTTATCCTCCTCAGACTTCTCTTCGGATTCAGGACTCTCACTGTCTATGTCCCCCGTTTCAAGAATATATGCTCTAGCGGCTTCTTGAGCAGCTGTACGGTTGCATGTGAGAGTGTCTCCAGTATATGTCTGTATAATATTAAAGAAATATTTTAATACCGGAAACAATGTTTCAATAAACACTAAACATAGTATGGTGAACTACAAATGAGTAGAAGATATCGAGGTTGACCTCTACTACAGTAAAATGATGTGTGCATGGGGCATATAAATGATACAGATATTGAGATAGATTTGTGGGAGTAGGATGCCATGGACCATGTTTTACAGAGGGGGAAATCAGGAAGAGAACATACATTATGTCAAATGAACAATGTCCATTGCTATATGTTTTCCAGAAAAATGTTTTGTTCTTTCCTAATTCTTCTTCTTCTTCACGTTCACCAGCTGTAAACTCTGGCGGAAGGTTCTGGTTGCTCGTCCACTACTGAACTGCAGTCCTGCTCCAGAACCTGAGTGTTGCGTGTGCATCAGTTTTACAGATCTCATTCTCTTGAATACAGACTGTTGGTTCCTTGCCTCTCCGGCAGATGCACTCCGACTTCAAAGGATCTTTCCTAATATCCTACTACAGATGACGTCACAGGACAGTCCCACATTTTAGAAAGTGGTAAGACTGGTTTCCTGGCTTTCTGAAGCTTTTAATGATCCCAAAACATCTAGAACTGGCCCTAACCCGAACGCACCTACGTCCTAAGAGAGAGAGAGTAGCCTGCATGCAGCCTCGGTCCAACAACTGCATGAAGCCTATCTACCACCGCCTGAAATATTAGACTGTCCCGTGACCTGGGGATTTCCCCTGTTTTAGGTAGGTTATTAGGATAGCACCAAATATTTTTCTAGAAAGTATCAAGTACCCATTCTATGTTTACCATGGGGTAGTGGTTAGACGCTCACCTGCAGATCCAAAGGTCATGGGTTCAAATCAGAAAGGAGCCTGACTTTTAAATTTTTTTATTACAGTGGCTTCCAGGTTGATATAGGCTTAAATGGGTACCAGATAAAGTCCTGGAAAGTAAAGACGGCCGATGTGATGTTAACCACTTCTCCCACTGAGTACCCATTGGTCTATAAAATATAGGTCCTGCACTATATATGCCTGAATGCATGGAAAATGTTCCTCTACTTTACTTTTACAAGGGTCATTTACGTTACTTTTAAAAAGGTTCACTCTATGCGGCTGCGTCCGTCTCACCGTCATAAAAAGCTAGTATGGATGGCCTAACTCCTTCAATCGCGGACAAACATTACTTTACCTAGCTATATCTTAAATCTATGTGTGGGTTCCAGGACCCCATTTTAGGGGGAAAGAATAGACCCACCACACCAAACAAGCATGTTGTAAAAGATTAAGTGAAATCAGATGTGTTTGGGTCAAAAGGGTGCAGACATCCAGACTAGCTGTAATCTACAATACAATTTGCCATCCGTCCTTGTAAGACCAAATGCAGGAGAAGTATATCCTAAACATATCCTGAACAGAGGAAACCCTCTGTAAATCATCTATATAGTATAAACAAGAACAACACAGTATGGCATGCATTAGTAAGTTAACATAAAAAAAAAAAAAAAAAAAATGGAAAAAAAATTAGGAACCTTTTCCACGCCATCAGCATATTGGCATATACAGCTAGACCTATATTTTATAGACTAATCGGCACTCTGTGGGTGAAATTGTCAGCATCATGCCTGCCGGCCGCATTTACTGCCCAGGACTCCACCTGGTACCCATTCAAGGCTTGGTCCAGCTGGGAGCCAGGGTCATTTTTGAAAGAAGTCCGATACTGTCAGGACCCGAACCCACAGCCTTCTGATCTGCAGGTGAGCACCTAGCCGCTACACCACGGCGACTCCCTGTGCATTAGTACACAAATTAAAAAAAAAAAAAGAATTATGAATATGTTTAGACAATTGTAAAACATAAAGCTAAAGTCAGAGAGGTTCGACTTTATTGCTTCAGGTTTTATCCCACATGAACATATGCGTCGGTTTCTCTCAGCAGAATGGCTAGCCGTCTGCCAAGAGCATTACGCAAAGCCCAACCTCTGTAGCTCCGATGATGACCCCAAGGATCTTCATAAAACTACACTCGTGAACCGAACGATGTGGCCATGATGTGAACTGACCTTCACGAGGCAAACGGTCTGACCACAAAGCCACAGAGGCCCCCAATAAATCCTATAATATTCATACAGTTATTCAACACAATAACGATAGATGAAAAAAACAACAACATAAAAGCCAAACAATGCCCCTCTGTTTTGGCAACATCTGTAATTGTTTTTGAAAAAGAAACCATTGTTTTTTATTTCCTTTCGTAGAGGGATTTTAACAAGCCCAATGTGTGAAACTGTTTGGGGCACATCCTGAAGTGTTTGGACATGGTCCATTTGAGTTGGGGGGGGGGGGGGGGGGGGGGGGGGGGGGTCATTATGGTATGTAGGTTATGAAATTATCAAATTTTAGCCATCTCCATTTCTGCACCAAATCTGTTCTAAAACATCAAAACCTGCACATATAGGATTTACTCATGCATCAAATGACTGAATCTTTAAGTCTTACATTAGGGGGGGGGGGTGTGGGGGGGGGGGGGAAATCTTTCCCATCACTGGAACTCTAAAATACTAACTATTTCCATTTTATGTGACAAATGAAATTTGACAATAATTTTGAAGTGTTTGGACACTGGTCTATTCTTTGTGTGTGTGTGTGTGTGTGTGTGTATGTGTACAAGTAAATTTAACATATTTTAACTATTTCAAAGGCTGAAAAAGAAAAAAATTATCAATGTTTAGGCAACTACTTAACTTAAATGTTTAGTATTGTCTGTAATAAAGAAAAGAAAAGGCAGCAGAGATACACATCGTCTCTTGTGTTACAAAATTAACAAATAACAAATAAAACAACACATAAATGGCCTTACTTCTTTCAACCCGGCTACAGCAACGATGTTGCCAGCAACCGCGCTGGATATGTCATGAAGTTCATCAGCATAGACCTGAAGTATCCGAGTGCTTTTTTCATTTATATCTCGATTGATGTTGTAAACGTACGAGCCACTTTTCAGCATTCCTGAATAGATTCTAACGAAAGCTAATGGACCCCTTTGCTTGTCATGTATCACTTTGAAAGCTAAAGCACACAAGTGGTTGCTATAATACTTCACAAACCCATAACTTATATCTACTGGGCTTGGTAAATATAATATTATTGCATCTAGAAGAGGCTGAACACCTTTATTCTTCAGTGAGCTTCCACACAGAACTGGCACAATCTTCTGCTTAATTGTTGCTGATCTTATCGCAGATTTAAGATCTTCTGCTGTAAAGCTTTCAATTTTAGTGTCACATAAAACCAGATCTGCAATACGTTCATCTACATCAGCTAACCGGCCAATCAAATCTGTTCTTGCTTTCAGAAATTTCTCAACAGATTCATCTGGCTTGTTCAAGTCTATGGGTGTCTGCTCAAATACTCGACCATCTTTGCCATTGTTAGGCCATTTCAGCAGGTTCATGTGAACTAAATCCTGGACTCCAGTGAACTCTTTCCCGGATCCAACAGGAATATTTAGAACCAAAGGTTCTGCGTGGAGTTTATTTCTCAAGGAAGACAGACACAGATCCAGAGAGGCACCAGGCTTGTCCATTTTGTTTAGATACACAATTCGAGGAACATTATAACGATCAGCCTGCCGCCATACTGTTAAAGTCTGTGCTTCCACTCCTGTAAAAAATATATGAAAACAATATTTGGATTAATGCCATCTGTGATTCAACTGTGATTCAACTGTCTCATTCACTTGATCACAGACAGTTACTGGTGCCATTGTAATTGCAACTCTTCGCTTGCTGCTGAAGATGGGGACGGAGCACATATGGGGGTGTCCTGAGTGCTGTGATGTCAATTCCTCATTCAACATTCATTCACTTATTCTTAGATATTATCAATTAAATGCTAAGCATAAGTAAAGTAAAAGTAAAGGACCCTTTTCACAGCAGTGGTGCCCTGGGCATATAATTCTGGACTCATATTTCTATATTGTGGTTCTGCCAGCATCAATGTGTGCTATTACTCCAATCACTTTGTTCGTGATGTGGTGAACAGTTATTGATACCCATGTTAGGTTGGGTTTGCTGGGAGTCAAGATTTTTTTTTTCTTCTTCTCAGGCATGGCTTAGAAAAGCTCTGGCCAGAAAGTATCATGGGAAAAGCTAGGTTGAGGTATGGAGACTGAGCACATGAAACAAATAGTGAGAGGACAGAACTTCAGTCTGTATTTGGTGCTGGAACTTGAAGGATGGGAGAGCGACTGTGAATGCGCCTGAAACTGAATATGTTCAAGCAGCTGCAGTAGCCAACAATACCAGACTGTTTGTCGTCAAGATGAATGACTGACAGCTGTGTTTTTGAGTGAACATATTCTGCATGAAGTGAGCCTGCAAAAGATCGTCTATGAGTTTGGGACACATGTAGAATGTATTGTCAGCGAGTATTTTAGTGTATATGAGATAGCTGAGCTGAGTGCTCAGTCTTCATATCCTTAGACAATGTTATTTGCGAACGAGGACAGAGCTGACGAAGTCTGGAGCAGAGAATAAGCATATCGTTTGCCGAGCAGTGTGTTCCAGTGAATATAATGTTCACTTCTGCACATAATTTGTCACTGTTGCTATATACTAGGACAACCAGATTCCCTGTGCTCTGCTAACAGCCAAGGCAGAGTGACTGCAGTCGGCCAAATTCCCTAGTTACTCTTCACTCTTTCACACCATGAAAACAGGATGAAGTGAGATGCTGAAACTTTATTAATCCTTACAGCTGTTGATGATACCCATTTTTATAAAGAAATATAGTACCTGCAGATGCATCAAGTACAGCAACTGCTCCATCCAATACTCTTAAGGACCTCTCAACTTCCACTGTGAAATCAACATGGCCTGAAAGTTCCAGAGTAAAAATAACACAGTGGTAACATTTACAGTGAAATATATGTGTTAATTGGAAGTGTGTGTTTATCATACTATTTAACAATACGAAGACAAACTATGCAGCAAAAAGTAAAATTTAAGGCATACTGTAACACATGCTTTATTGCATGATGAAAATAAAAGCTGAAAGAAAACAAGCAACAAGGAACTCACTCAAAATACAGTTGACAACTTCACAAAGAACACAGTAACAAAATATCAACAAAAACAACATGTTAAACATGTTTCCTTTTCAGGGAAAGATAGGGGCAGCAGATGGTTATTCTCTGCCATCCAAGGTGGCTTATATCTATGCCAGTGGTCTCCAGCCTGGGTGGGCATGAGGGAGTTGCAAGGGGGGCATCAAGCAATTTTGAAATTGGAGGGATGTGGGTCTTGCCATATACTCAAGAAGGGCATGGGAATCTTGAATATACTGGGGCGCGCGCCCGAAAAAGGTTGCAGTTCACTGATCTTTGCAGACATATGCATGATGATCTGGTTTCCAGGCTCAGAAGCAACTGCTACATGCTGCAAATATTTTAGGGTTCTTCACTATCAGTTTGCAGATAGCCAATGCGGGCAATACCTATAATCATCATCATCACATGAATTTCCACAGATTTTACCAGGAAGACCAGGTCAGTTCCACTGATGATATCCCTCCGTGCCTCTATTACAATCCATCTGGCATCATCTCTCTGTCTGCCTCTCCTTCTTCTGCCCATTATCTTCAAAGTCATCATAATTTTCTCCAAAGCCCCTTTCCCCCCCCCCTTCCCCAATCACATGACCAAATAACAGTGCTTGTCTTTTCTTTATAGCTGTATATATTGATCTTTGTTCATTAGCTTCTTTCAAACAATCCTTGTTAGTTACTCTGGTAGTCCAAGAGATTTTTAACATTCATCGGAGGAATCACAACTGTCGCCTCCAATAGCTTACCCGAAATTCAGCTAAACCGAAATTCGTCTTAACCGACATTCGCCTTAACCGAAATTCAGCTTTTTCGAAATTATCCTTAACAAAAATTCGTCTTAACCGAAATTCGTCTTACCCGAAATTTGGCTTAACCGAAATTCGTCTTAACCGACATTTGCCTTATCCGAAAATCGCCTTACCCGAAATTCATCTTAACCGAAATTCGGCTTAACCAAAATTCGACTTAGCCTAAATTAGGTAAGGTCGAATTTCGGTTAAGACGAATTTCGGTTAAGCCAAAGTTCGGTTATGCTAAATTTCGGTTTAGCCGAATTCCCGTTGTGCTGAATTTCTGTTTATGCCGAATTTCAGTTAAGCAGAATTTCGGTTATGCCGAATTTTGGTTATGCTGAATTTCGGTTATGCCAAATTTAGCTAATGCCAAATTTCGGTTAAGCCGAATTTCGGTTATGCCGAATTTAGGGTTAGCTGAATTTCGGTTTAGTCAAACTGGATTTAGTCGACATGACCAGCTTAGTCCTGTCAATTTTCTTTACTGTGTGTGCTGTCCAGATAAGTAGAAGTCCTGATAAGTGGAAGCATTTTCTTAGGTCCCTGCGACTTCTATTTATCCAGACTCGAATGTATTGGTGGTGCCATTATGTGATTAACATTGATCGCATGTGCACTGAAGATGGGAAATTGGATAAAGAAATTAACATTAGATGCAGTAAAGCAAACCAAGTATTGGGACAGCTAGTCCCCCTCTTACAGCATAAGACAATCCCAATCAGCACAAAGAGACATCTTATTCAAAGCATATTTAATCCAACTCTGTGCTACCAGTGCCAGACTTGGTCACTCACAACAAACCATAAAAGAAAATTAGTAACCATGGAAATGAGATGTCTGGGAAGGGCTGTAGGAGTGACCATAAGAGATAAGGTCAGGAATGAGATCATAAGAGAACAGGTCGGCACAGAACCAATTCTAAATTACATACAAAGACAGGAAGTGAAATGGTTTGCCCACTTAGAGAGAATGCCTTGTGACACCATACCATACAAAGCATACATGGAAAGAGAAGAAGGACGTAGAGCACGAGGTAAACCAAGAACAACATGGAAGGATAACATCAGAGAAACTCTACAACAGCACGATGTGCCTATGGTCGAGGCGGCCAGAAGAGATAGAAACAGAACCTTATATCTCCCTCGACACCCACAGCGGTAAAAGAGGAAGTGAAGAAGAAGAAGAAGCATGTGCAATTGCTGATCTGTTGGTGACTTCTGCTACCATCCATGATGAACTGCATTTCTAATGTCGGACTGTTTGTTTTATCACTTTGCATGGCTACAGTATGCTTTTTAATGCGTGTGTATGCTAGATATGATGAGACAGCAGTATGTCAATCTTTCCACAAGGGGCTGTGATAAACATTCTGTGTGTTTTTCGTTAGCACAGGAGCGGAGCAACTATGAGGTGACCCGTTTGCTATGAAGCTGAAACTAGGATTACCAGTGGAAAAATTTATCCAGTTCTAAATGTTGTGGGGTGGTTAAAAGGGGTGACATCGTGTAATGTAGCGCCTGTGAAAGGAAATGAAGCATGAAAGAACGGCCAATAACTGTGTGTTAGGGGCAAAAAACGTAAGAAGAACTGTGATGATTTTTTTTAAATAAGGTGCCCGTACTGCTAGAGCCGTTGCATGACAGTAGGAAAAAAAAAGCCCCTATTCTTCTTTTCGCCTGTGTTCACCGGCTGTAAGCTGAGGCGGAAAATTCCACCTTGTGTCTAGAAAAACACTTACCAATCAAATCCCATTCCTAAATGTTTGTTGTATGTTTTGTGTGTGCTGATGAAGGCTCAATAGCCGCAACGTTTACGTTTTGTTTGTATTCGTTCTATTGTGAAGCTTGCTAATATACTTTTCGTTCGGGTTTATATCTTTTCTTGTTGTATTCTTGACACAGCATCACGGCCTAAGTTGTTGTGCTTGTTGTTTGACCTATGCTTGGTTATAATTTCTGTAACATGGTGCTATTTAAATGGTTTGGGATTAATTCTGTTCGCATTCCATAGTTGTGAATTTAAAGCCAAGGAAGTCACCTTTTTTGGGATGCCTAGCTGGTCATGTATGTTAGTACACTTGTTTCCATAACAAGGCGCACACACCACTTGGAGGTGATAAGATCGATTTAATGGCACAGCAACTATAGTTTCGATTTTTAATGTTGTCTAATGTGTTCTTCTACCTTTCTACTTCTTTCTATGAGTGCCGATCAATAACTTGCCTGTTTGTCTATTAGGGATTATTCATCATTATCAGTTCTGGCAACATCGTCAATGTACCTGGCAGCAACCTGCTTCCTGGACTCGAGAAACTCTCATTTACTGGACACCCTCTCACATTCTGGTCAGACGACACATTAGATTTGTAAGGTACAATAGATTTTCAAATTTCAAGGAAGTCTTGAGAAATTTTGTGAAAATATGACCAAGAGAGGGATGGCGTTTTAAACCCTATAGTTCCAAAAACAGTGTCAATAGATTTCCAAAATATATGTTTTTACAACAAGAACAAAAACCCACAACAAAAAAAAAAAAAAAAAAAAATAATATGACTTTCAGAGAATGAGGCACGGCCTTTAACCACTTCAACATGGGCAGATTTCTCTAGCATTTTCAAACTACATATAAAAGATGAAGCACTAATAACTGCTCACACACTGTCTGCTACTTTATGCACAAGTTTAAAGTATTTTTGACTGAAAATACTGTTAACTCTCCCATCCCCAAAATGTTTGGGGAGAAGGTCAGGAAATCTGGAATTACCAATCACAGGTCGCTAATTATTTAAACAAAATTTTATACGCTTTCAGGCATATAGGGCTAGACCTATATTTTATAGATATACTCAGTGGGGTGATGTCAAAAGCACGCCAGCTGTCTTTACTTTCCAGGACTGTATCTGAACCCATTTAAAGCAGGGTCAAGCTGGGAGCCAAGGTCATTTTTAAAAAAAAAAAAAAAAAGATTTGCTCCATCAGGACGGACCCGAACCCGCAACCTTTCAATTGGCAGTCGAGTGTCTAACCGTTACACTAGGGCGACCCCATTATTCCCATGGGTCTAAACAAAATGATAGTGTCTCATACTTTGACCTCTTGACCTCAATTATAATGGCTAAGAAAAAAAAACTGTAACATCATAATGCTATTTCATGAAAACCAATTTTCAACAATACACCACCAAAGCTTTTTTTCAGTAAATATAATCATATTCTGATCTCCTAAACATGGCACAGTTGCAAAAATAAGCAGCGTCATTAACAAGATTGACTGGGGACTGGCCAAATGCAGCAATACCTTCTCTCAGATTTGCAAGGGGCAGAAATGCCAGATTTGCAGCATCTCGGACGAGTGAGTTTAGATAATGAATGACAGTGCTTAACAGAAAATCTGTACAAAAATAATATAAATACACAGAGATGTACCTGGTGTGTCAATGAGGTTTATTTTGTGCCCGTCCCAGTTAAATGTAATTGCAGCTGATGTAATGGTAATTCCCCTATCCCGTTCTTGCTCCATGTAGTCCATCACTGTGTCACCACGATCCACATCTCCTGTCAAATAAATGAGAAAACTATGTGCAAAACCACACAGCCACTGAAGAACATTGCAAAACATAATTATCATAACTGAAAAAGCAGTCTTCTGCTTCAAAAGGCCAGCTGCTCTGACGCAAGTGCTCGTGCATTACTCCCCCATTTAACTCTGGTGGATAGCCCTGGCTGTTCGTTCGCTTCTGAAATTTACCTCTGTTAAAAGAATTGAGTATTGCATGCACATGCATTTTACATATCTGGCTTATCTGTGTTCAGACTGCTGGTTCCTTGCCTCTCAGACTGGTGCACTCCAACTTCGAACGAAATATTTAGAAGTCAACATGAGTTTTTATTAGAATAATGTTAAAAATCTTGCCAACAGAGAAGAAAACATATAAAAAGCATTACAGGAGAAGATTAAGCTGGGAAAAGCTTAAAAGAATTGTCAAATATATGTGAGTCGCAGGTGAGCACCTTCTACTGAAGGTTCTCCAGGCAGCCTTGTGTAGCAAAACTATACCAAAAGATTGGGAGATTGCCATCATTATACCTATATTTAAAAAGGGTGTAAACAGACAATGTGAAAACAACAGAGGCATATCCCTCAGCATTCCTGGTAAAAGTTACTCTAGAATTCTCGTGCAGAGACTTAAAAGTCTGGTAGAGCCACAGATGGATCAGGCCCAAAGCGGCTTCAGAGCAAACCGAAGTACTCAGGACCTTATCTTCACACTGAGACAGATGAATGAAAAAGCCCTTGAATATAAGAGTGAGATACACCTATGTTTTTTGGATCTAAAAAAGGCATTTGATAAGGTACCCTGGAACATGCTCTGGGACTGCTTGGCAGGGAAAAACATCCCAGCACTCCTGATCAGTGCAATACAGAGTTTTTACAAAAGCTGCAGATATTACGTAAGAACAGCAGACCAAGTCAGAAGAATTTAAGACCACTTGCGGTGTTAGACAAGGTGATATTCTCTCACCTTACCACATCATTCTTATGATGGACGATGTCATCAAGACCCTTAAGGAGAAGACAAAGAAGTACTCAGTAGGGTACTGGAAGATGAGACCAATCTGTATATCAGAGATGGCATTTGCAGACGATGCGGCCCTGATAGCTAAATCAGAGGTACACCTTCAGTCCAACTTACTTGTCTGGAAGGAAGAGCTTGAAAAGAAAGGGATGACTATCAGTATCTCTAAAACTAAAACCATGGTGATCTCAAGAGAGGAGAAGAAACACCAGATCATGGTGGGACAGCATGCGTTGAAGCAGGTCAACCAGTTCAAATACCTTGGAGTTGTATTAGACAGAAACGGAGGCATTAAGACGGAAAAAAAAACAGCTGCTGAGAGACTAGGCAAAAGATAAACTGGCAAGAGGACGACAATGGTTGTTTACCCCTCTACCTATGTAACAGTCCTGACCTTTGGGTGTGAGTCATGGGCAATGACAACAGCTCACAGAAGCCAGCTTCAGGCCTCAGAAATGAGATATCTAAGAACGGTGGTCCAAGTGACAAGAAGGGACAAAGTCCGCAATCAGACACTACGTCAAGATCTTGATACCCAGTCTTTACAATCCCGAGTGGATTGGTCACATTCACGATGGTCTGGACATGCATCCAGAATGGGAGAAAATTGGCCACCGTGAGAGGCATGGGAGGCTAAGAACCAGGAAACCAGACCTCCAGGCGACCCAGGGTTCACTGGGAAGACAATATTCAACAGTCCCTAACTGACAGAAGACTGGAATGGAACAAAGCAGGAAAGAAAACTGCTGATACAGATGACTGGCAATCTCTCTGGCAATCCTTTCACCCTAAGGTAGAAGAGAAGGGACTAAGTAAGTAAGTATTACAGATTTCCTCAACATAATTTTCATTCACATGTTGAAGCAGGTCAATATTACTCGCTTAAAAAGAACAAACTAAAGAAAATAACAATAAAAGGTAAAGAAATATATAAAACTGGGGGGTGTCTTATATATGGAGTGTGTTTAACCCTTTGAATACGGAGCCATTTTTGGAGTTTTGGTGCTAAGAAGACGGAGCCATCAGGAGGGGATTCTCATAGTTCTTACACAAAAAATTATAAAGAATAAAGCGTTTAATTAACATATACAAAAATATATATATTCATGTAGGAAAATAAATGAACTAACAGAATATTTATGAATCAAACTGAAATCTTAATATTTTTATTCAAATTAAATATTCTGATTTGCACAATTGATGCAAGCCGTTTTTTTTAAACTGTGTATTTTTTATAGTTGAAGCTTGAATAAGTCCTGACACCTGTATTTTGGGAAGTAAGGCCCTTCAGACAAATCTGGCATATGGTTCTACTCATTTTCCTGCCTCCAGCTGTTTTGGTTGCTATGAGCCACAGTCTTTTTTGCCATATTTGGGCACAGGTAGCCCCAGAAGAAAATTGATGTAAAATTACAGAACACATCAAACTTTCTCAAAAGCCATCAATGAACAGCCCACATGTGCAAGATATGCAAGAAGCAGTCTGACTGGCTAGCACGAAAACCTGCCAGCCAATATCAAGGCTTCTATTATATAGGGCCGACCGAACGGCCGAGTCGTCCTTTTGGCTAGTTTGTGTTGGGCTGATATTTTGGCCGTGTCGTCTCGGAAGGGTTAAAATATTTATTTCTTAATTTTTGACTGAAAAAGTAGGGTGTCTTGTTCATAGAAAATACGGTAGCTCACATGACACTGAAAATATTGCAGAGTAGAGCAGAATGGAGAAACAGACTGTGCACTCTATGTGACACATAGATCGCACAACAAGATGATGACGGTGAATTAGTAAATAAAGAAGAAACAATCAGCTGAACAGAATACACTGATGTCTAATTTATAACCCGTCATTAGAACATAAAACAGAATTCTTCTCACATGTTATTTACCTAAATTTTTAGAAAAACCAGAATAGTACAGCATTCGCTCAGTTGTTGTGGTTTTACCAGCATCAATGTGTGCTATTACTCCAATATTTCTAATTTTTGCCATGGCTTCATGATCAACACCAGTTCTTCGTGGTAAACTTGAATGAAACAGTCTGTGTTTTATCCACGGATTCACAAGTAAGTGCTTCAGTCGTCTGAAGATATTTCTTGTATGACGTGGCAACATTGTACAAAACAGTCACCTGCAAATATATAGTAAAACAGAAAAAGGCTAAAAAAAGCTGTTGATTAAAGTTTTAATATTATCTTTCAGTACCATAGGACTGCTAAATTAGTTACAATTTACATGTCACATATTTCTTGTTATCCAAAAAGTTAACCATAATTGATTTCTCATTTACCCAGCTTTCTGCTTCACAAAAACCATTCTTTTCTTGTCATTTCTTTTGTCTCATATGTATCAGTCTGGCTTATTCTACCCTAGCTGTTAATTTATCTAGCTTGTGGATTTGGTAGCAGTAGTAGTATTTAGGCTATCCTCCGAAAAATGGTCCGAAATTATTGAGGCCATCTTGTTTAGCTCCCCTCTGCGCCATGTATAGTCGCACGGGGAATACTCTCGGTGGTGGCAGTTTAGTCGCCGGAAAGAGGTCCGCAATTTACATATGACTGAGGCCCTGTTTTGGTAATTTTTTAGCCTCAATAATTTGGGACCCATATTCAGAGGATAGCCAGTATTTACAATATATAATATCCAGTTTAACCCTGAGGATTATAACTGAAATAAGTAGCGTTTATTACATTTTCTTCTCCTTCTTCTGCATGTTCATGGCTGTAAACTCCAGCGTAAAGTTCTCGTGATTCATCCAAAAGAAGAATAAGAAGCTACAGCAGGAGCAGGAGCAGCAGAAGAAGAAAACAATGAGGAGATTTGCTTCTTCTTCTTTTTATCAGCTCACATTACTAGATGTTCTCTATGCAGTTCTAATACTTTCCATACAATTGGTAAATATCTCAAGGCAAACACTTTTTTTTTTAAATATGAAGAATAAAAATAACTGAGCCTAACTGAATAATGTTGCATTACAAATTTCAGACAGTCAATACCATCTCTAAACTGGAGGTTGGCTGTAATGCAATTAGACTACAACACACTCTGCCTTATGGCTTCATCATGCCTTCAAAAAAACTTCTACCACTCCAGCTCCTGATGTTGTTAACGAACCTTAAGTCTTCTAGTTTACTCCTGAAAACTTCCTCTATTACTTTTCTCTCCAACATATCTTTGAACATGAAACTCTGTCACTTTGCTATGATACCTGGATTCCAATCATGACAGACACACACATACTAAAACCCCAAGCACAAACAAACATGCATGAGACAGGGGAACTGTTTTGATTTGCCTTCTGTGGTCTGAAACTCAAGTTTCTTGCAGTTTTTAATAAATACATTTATCAGTACAAATGAATATGATCATAAAATTGGTGACAGTCAAAATAATAAGAGAATGAAGTGATTAGTGAACACTATCATCACATAGATCCACAGTGCCCCAATCTCCTCCTCAATAGCTCCATAAGAGTAAAATGACTGATCACACCCGTTCTGTGTTCACTAATTAGACGCCTTGTGCCCTTGGTGAAATGTTTATGTCTGGCTACTCCAGGTGGCACCCCCATGTCCTTCCCCATTTTCTCTGTGATATGTACCTCACAACGCATTTACTCTTTCAGGCCCGAGCAATGCTGTGTGTGTGTTGATTATGAAGTTCAGATTTTGCCTGAATCAGTCTACATCGATTGTGTATCCTGCACATACTGATTTGCATGCTGTTGTGTATTAGTTTTTAATGTCAGTAACTACACACACACACACACATATATATATATATATATATATATATATATATATATATATATATATATATATATATATGTGTATATGTGTGAGGTACATATCACAGAGAAAATGGGGAAGGACATGGGGGTGCCACCTGGAGTAGCCAGACATAAACATTTCACATATATATAAACTTTGTAGGGATTAGAAATATATTCTTTATTGTTTTACACCATCCATTTTGCAATTTTTACAAAGGGAAATTAACGTGAGCCAAGTCTCAAAATTCATGGGCCTGAAAAAAGTTTAATGACATTATTCCAGTCCAGTGGCAGGGCAAGTCGTTAAACCCTTTGTATGCCAAATAATCTGCATGCTTCTTGCCTTGAACACCTGCATATGCCAGCACAAAGATAGCCCTGGATTTTCTTGATTAGATTCCCTGAATCGCTCAGTATGCACCCATGTGAATTCTTTACCCAGCTATGTCACTGTGAAGCAAGCTGCTAGCTGTGTAACAGCACACGCACCACTCATCTCTTTCATGGGGTTTCTCTTTGCGCTCACATTAAAGTGTAAACGCCTCTGCACTTTTCTTGCCCTGGGTGACCGACATGAATTCAAAAAGTTAAGGGATAATCATAATGAAGGCATGTCACGCTGTGTGGGTGTGTGTGCTGCACTCTGTACTAGTACTACTAGTAGTACTGATGTACTCGATAAAGGTTAGAAAAATCTAGCGCGCATTGGCTTGGCTGATAGAAGAAGAAGCATAAACTGTTGAAGAGTGGGAATGATGCACACCTTTCGCTCTGGCAATTACGAGAACTGGAAAGTAATTTAAGTCCAGCAACTTTAAACGAGGCTGATGTGGACAAGTTTTAAAGTAAAGGTGTCTTCAAGAATAACCTCTCTCCGCCATCTTGTTTATGTAAAAATCAACCCATCAAATCTTCTAAACACTTCATTCACCATTTCACTTTTATTTAATAATGCACTTTAAGTTTTAATATTCTTCTCATACTTTCACATGCATATTTGTTTTAATTTTTCTCATTTTTTACAAATAAATAATACGCAAAAGTAGGGACAATTAATGCAGAAGTTCTAAATTTCTACGACACCCACTTGTTTTTCGAATCGTAATTTTTACTAGTTAGGCTTCAGCAGACGACGGATTAAAATGACAGAGTGAAATCAGAATTTAAAGCTGGAGACGGTCGTGGTTTTTCCAGTCTTGGCTGCTTCCTATAGTTCTGACCCACTTTGAACTTCTCTGTCATAGAATATGCACGGACAATCCTCACACTCAGCAAGACAAAAATTGACAGATTACAAAAGATACAAAATGAAGCAATTTGCATCATACTTGGATGCACCACATATAAATAATGTAGTGCAATGAGATGCCTACTAGATCTTTCAGATATAAAAAGCAGGCCAGTCTCAGTTGAGCCGTAGTCTAATATGTAATCGTTTACGTCCTTCTTAGGACGTAATTTTTTGTTATTTGAAGCCCCACTCTGGCTTTTGCCAGGGGCCGCAATATAGGCAGGTCATCATTATGGCCAAATGTCTGAACGCGGTTTCTGGGACCTCTCCACGGTGATCCTCATCCGCATGGTGGCACTTTGTGTCATCGGGTGTTTATCGCTTGTGTGATGTCCTGGTGGGGTAGAAATTCAGTCAGTCAGTTGAGCCGTGCAGAGACAGTACTTCAACTGGTGATTTCCCTTCAAGACACAAATCGTAAAGAGGCACGAATACCCATACCAAACGAATACAAGTAGTACGTTGCCGTGTTTATTATCCTGACAAGACAATGCCTTGATGGCACCACCAACAGTTGATGCAGAAGTGAAATCATTGGTGGCGGAACACACATCACCGAAAGATGCTGTTATATATACACATGTTTCTGTGATTCGTCAAAATCGAAGTGAAGAACTAAAGGAAAAGTCATCGAAGAAGACAGTGGAGCCTTTGCTTTTACCACCAGCAGCATGACAATGGTGGTCATGGCTGTGACAAAACCCTAGAATGGCTGAAAACTCAGGAATTCACCAATGTATGCTTTCTCCGCCACTCAGTGAGCACGCTAGAGAATATCAAGCAGGGCGTATAAGGAAACAGCAGCTCCATCTGATACAGCATGCAGCCTTTCGCAAAATCACATTCATTTGTGTTCAAGGCTATGCTGGTGTGAAAGGCAATGAGAGAGCAGACAACCTGGCTGGCAGTGTGATTATCAGGAATATGCTATCAATGGAGAGTAGAGACATCATCAATGCCATCAGAGAGATTGAACGCTGTGAGAATTTCAGTTTCGTGGAAAAAAGAGTTTTCGATAAAAAGACTGCATACCCTGGGTCTACCAACTGGAGCTACGAGATATGAACACCATGCGTGAGCCTGAAGATAAGGAAGCTGTTAGCTTAAAAACACTTCGGGACATACTCAGGAGAAGATCGGAGCACTTAATCTCATTCGAGATGGCTTGCCTATAGGACAAATCCGAGAT
>CAJHNH020001075.1:202183-227183 GCA_905116865.2 Candidula unifasciata | reverse complement strand
CCAGCGATCGAAGAGCTAGCCAACTAAACGTATAAATAGTACATGTTCTGTTGATGTTATTATTATTTTTTAAAGAAGTAAAGGGCTCTTTTGACACCAGTGGTGAATCGGGCAAATGATTTTTTTTTTTAAATAAACAAATCAGCACTCGGTTGGTGATGTGGTCAAGATCACACAGGCCACATTATCTTGTCATCCCTTTTAAGGATGCACTTTTTCGTTATTTGAAGCCCTACTCTAGCTCTTGCCATGGGCCGCAATATAGTCCAGCCATAAATGTGGTCTAATGGCTAAACGCGGTTTCTGGGACCTCTCCACGGGCGATCCTCATCCGCAAGGTGGCACTTTGTGTCATCGGGTGTTTATCGCTTGTGTGATGTCCCGGTGGGGTAGAAGAAGATAGATATACAGACAGACCGACCGACCGACCGACCGACCGACCGACCGACCGACCGACCGACAGACAGACAGACAGACAGACAGACAGACAGACAGACAGACAGAGATAGACAGACAGACAGACAGACAGACAGACAGACAGACAGACAGACAGACAGACAGACAGACAGACAGACAGACAGACAGACAGACAGACAGACAGACAGACAGACAGACAGACAGACAGACAGACAGACAGACAGACAGACAGATAGATAGATAGATAGATAGATAGATAGATAGATAGATAGATAGATAGATAGATAGATAGATAGATAGATAGATAGATAGATAGATAGATAGATAGATAGATAGACAGATAGACAGATAGATAGATAGATAGATAGATAGATAGATAGATAGATAGATAGATAGATAGATAGATAGATAGACAGACAGACAGACAGACAGGCAGGCAGGCAGGCAGGCAGGCAGGCAGGCAGGCAGGCAGGCAGGCAGGCAGGCAGGCAGGCAGGCAGGCAGGCAGGCAGGCAGACAGACAGACAGACAGACAGACAGACAGACAGACAGACAGACAGACAGACAGACAGACAGACAGACAGACAGACAGACAGACAGACAGACAGACAGACAGACAGACAGACAGACAGACAGACAGACAGACAGACAGACAGACAGACAGACAGACAGACAGACAGACAGACAGATAGATAGATAGATAGATAGATAGATAGATAGATAGATAGATAGATAGATAGATAGATAGATAGATAGATAGATAGATAGATAGATAGATAGATAGATAGATAGATAGATAGATAGATAGATAGATAGATAGATAGATAGATAGATAGATAGATGGCCCACATTTACTTCCTATGACAGTAATTGGTACCCATTGTTGGCTTGGTACACCTGAAAGCCAAAGTCTGTTTATTATTGTTGTCAAACTGACTACTGCATTTGTTTGCGTGAGTGGCTTAGCCGCTGTGGTTGCAGTTTCAGTCAGGACATACAATCAGAACTTATGGCCACCGCTACTGCAGAGAATGAGACTCAGCTCCTCTGTAGTTTCTAATTTATTGTGTGTTCGATGCATTTATATTATTTATTAAAATGTGATCTATATGATTGTAAGTTATCTTGTCCCATGATTGCCAGGTTTGTTTATGAATATCTTTTCTTTGAAATCTGGTGCTGCTTATCTGTAGTCATTTCGTTACGGCGAGGTTGATTAATCTCCATCCATTATCGTTTGAATTGGTATGTAGGCTTTCCACGCCTGTTTCATTTTATAGGTGTTTTTATAGGTGTTTAGAATAGACCCACTGCCTGCCCAAAGCAAGTCGCATGAGTTGACTAATTAGGGGCTTCTTTTGAAGTCGGAGTATATCTGCCTGATAGACAAGGAACCAATTGTCTGCATGCAAATGAGTCAGACCTGTGAAACGGATGTGCACGCAACACTCAGTTTCTGGAACAGGACTAGAGTCTAGTAGTGGACGAACAACCAGGACTTTCCGTCAGATTTAACAACCGGTGAGCGTGAAGAAGAAATATGTGATATTTAGCTCTATAATTTTAATAAAAATTATTTCAGTAAGAATGTCATCTAAATTTCCATATTAAATACTTTTTTATGATGTATTCAGAAGTGTTAGCCGGCAAATCAATACGCTGTTTACACGAAGGAAAGAAATAAGTTTTACTGCAATAGTAAAACATTAAGCATGTGTCTCAATTTAATTGTTGATGAGTAATTCTTCAGTAACACTGTCAAGAGAAACTGTGATCATCGCAGAGAAGGAGAGACAGAAAAAGTAATTGAGCCTGTCGCGGTTCATGTTTGCCTGCGTTCTTCAAACGTCCCCTCGTCTAGCATTCCACGAGTGGAAGATACAGGAAGGGAAATTCACGAGCACACCAGAAGATGGCGGATTTTCTTTAATTGTGAGCTAACTAGATTATCGGGAGACTATGTTTGCTAACCTTCTCTGGCCAGCACTCGTCACGTGAGTTTTAATCAAGTTCTGTAGCGAAGGAGAGGACAGAAGAGGGATTTTTCTATCAAGAAAGATCTTTCAACGGGTGGCTGAAGTTCAAATACAGAGCCAGGAGTATCGAAAAGAGAGACAGCCCGGGGTGCCAGTTGCGGTTAGTAAAGATCGTCTGCAAGGAAGTAAAATGAAAGTTGCATTGACGTCGACATCAGCAACATCAACGTATCTGAGATAGTATGATGTTGTTCACCACAATCTCTACAGTAGCAGCAATTTCATATAGCTTTGTACCCAAACCATTAGATGTCACTGAAATTACTGAAATAACCGATGTTTGTTTACTTTAAAATTAGGTTTTAATTTTTTTTTCTTCAAAGAGTTTCGAAGAAACATGTCAATGTAAGTCAATTGTATATTGTAGAATGAGAAATAAATTTTTATTACGGAGCAATTGTTTTATAACTCGTAAGTCCTTTCTCCTTCTCCTTCTCATCCTTCTTCTTCTTCTCCTTCTTCTTCTTCTCCTTCTTCTTCTTCTTGTATTTTTATTATGATTATTTTTATTATTAAAATTAAAATTTATTCCTACCTTCATGCATTCTTTCCTTTCCACCCCCTCCCACCTCTCTCCATGGTGGTACACACACAGTTAAGGGAATCTTCCTACTTCTGTTGCCTACCTAACTCTGGCAGGCTACGTGTCTAGTAGCTGTGTTCATACACCAGCAAATGAATTAAAGCAAGAACTAAAATGTGTGTTGATTTCTCTCCCTGGCAACATAGAGATGTGTCGGCGTCTGTAGTTAAGGCGTTGAGAACGCGATTCGTATTATCGTAGTGCCGGGTTCGATTCCAGCTGCCGACGGTTTGTCTTACGTTGGTTTCGACAGTGGTACCGAGAGCTGACAGTTCAGGAAGCAATGGCAAACTACTGAACGTAAAATTTGCCCAGAAAAACCACTGAAACTTCTAGTGATCTATAAAAATATTTACTGAAAAAAAAAAATAGATTTTTAAAACTTAAATGTTAAAAGAACGTGTTGACCTATCATAAAATCTTGATACCGGTGAAAACGGTCCCAAAACTGTAATTTGACATATTTGATTTTAATTATGACATCAGATTAATGGAAATGGCCGGGCTAATCAAAAATGATTAAGGGAAGCTTAAGGAGTGGTGATTCAGTTTCTTTCCATTGAAGGTTGTCGACCAATGAACATATATAGCAGAATCGGATGCCTTGTCACCAAACATAAACAATCTGTGTAACTGAGAAAATGAAATCTATGTCTACATTCCACGCCATCAGATTTCAGCTACTTGCAGGCTGCAATTTACATTTCAGCATACAATAGATACGATATTGTAAGCAAAGTAAATTGGTTTCGACGATGGTATCAAGAAAGTCGACCGTCCAGAAGCAATGGCAAACTTCTTCTTCTTCTTCTTCACTTCCTCTTTTACCGCTGTGGGTGTCGAGGGAGATATAAGGTTCTGTTTCTAGCTCTTCTGGCTGCCTCGACCATAGGAACATCGTACTGTTGTAGAGTTTCTCTGATGTTATCCTTCCATATTGTTCTTGGTCTACCCCGTGCTCTACGTCCTTCTTCTCTTCCCATGTATGCTTTGTATGGTATGGTGTCACAAGGCATTCTCTCTAAGTGGGCAAACCATTTCACTTGCTGTCTTTGTATGTAATCCAGAATTGGTTCTGTGCCGACTTGTTCTCTTATGATCTCATTTCTGATCTTATCTCTTATGGTCACTGCTACAGCCCTTCTCAGACATCTCATTTCCGTGGTTACTAATTTTCTTTTATGGTTTGTTGTGAGTGACCAAGTCTGGCATTGGTAGCACAGAGTTGGAATAAATATGCTTTGAATAAAATCTTTGTGCTGATTGGGATTGTCTTATGCTGTAAGAGGGAGCTAGCTGTCCCAATACTTGGTTTGCTTTACTGCATCTAATGTCAATTTCTTTATCCAATTTCCCATCTTCGGTAAAGCAATGGCAAACTACTGGACGTAAATTTGTCTAAAAAAACACACAACAGCTAGGGGCTGTTGGGGTTGGTTCTGCAACGTCCTGTAAAGGATACGCAACTAACATATAAAGCAAAGTAGAGTTTGACTTCGCAGACAAGGAGGAATGAATTAGACAGTAAAACTTCGATTAACCGTTAACAGAAATCTCGTAATACATGCACAGTAATTTTATTTCACTGCGGGCTTGGGACGAAAATAAAAATAAAATCCTTTTATAGTCAATAATATATACATATTGTATATAATTCTACAAAGCGATCAGTATACACTCCGTTATAGGTAGTAATGTACATAAATGTATCTTGATACTATAAACAGACGTTACTTTTAATAACCTGTAATTTCTTTCTGTGTGTCTTTGAGGCTTTTGACTATTGATATTTTTTTTTTTTTAGGTATTTTTTTTTTTTTTTTTTAAAGATGAAGATGGATAACATAAACTGTCGGTTAAATTAGGTTTTACTATATGATAGAATCGCTACACACTTGCGCTTTGGGAAGAACCAAACACATTGTAATGACTCACTCAAGATATTTGATGTTTGACAGGAAACACGGGGAAAAACCCTGAGAATAATATAACTAGAAGGGCTATACACTTGAACCCACCGGTGCCTAAAAAACAAAGACAGACCAAAAATACACAGAAGGGAGAGGGGAACTGGAGAGTGTGGTTCAAAAGATGGGAAAGGCATGAGATGAGCTGCATGCGATAGCAAAGGATTGGACAACTTGGCGTGAGTGGGTTTAAGACTACTCCTCAATGAGGGATTACGGACTGAAGAAGAGGTAAAGGATTAGTTTCAAGCTTCTGTTGCATACGGATGAAAGTTCTAGATGCATAATTATGGCGAGGTGATCCCCCTCACACTGCAACCTTTACTTCCCAGTTGATTTATAGAAAATCTATCGAAAGGAGGATTCAAGACTTTATAGTCTTCAGGTAAGCAACTAATTACTGCGTTACTGTGGCTCCCTCAGATATTTTATTAATACGTACATATATTGTTTTTTTCTATATTTTTCAGTCTATACTGAGTGTCCATTGTCTCAGGTAATCGCAGTTCTAAATTCTAACCAACGGGTCACCTCGTAATTGCACCGTTATTGCCAAGGAAAATAACACAAAAACCATCACTGTCCCTTGTGGGGAAAAAAAATGACACCGACTGCGTTTTCAGCAAAGCCAATACCATATACACGCATTAAATGCATAAGGCAGTCGTCAGTCAGTTTGCCACTAGAAATTTACTTCACCGTTTATGGCAGCAGCAGTTAGAACAGATCGGTAGCTGTGCAAGCAATAAATCGCATAAGTCACCATCAGTTCTCTGGTAATAGGCTAGGCGCCATTTACTGAATCTGCAGTTCACAACAAACCGCGTTGGGCACAGTGGAAAAGCATTCTAAATGCAATTCACAGCTCATAGTGTCGTGCCATGCACTTAACTCAGTAGCTGGGTGACGGAATTTCTATGTCTGTTTCTTACAGCACACATTTAATAGAAAATCCATAGCCGCTCTTCTTAGCCAAAAAATATCAAGCTTTTGTGTACATATGCGGAAGAAAATGGAAGGCCATGAGTTACCCCTCCTCCTTTTAATGTAAATATAACGAACAACCATCGCCGAAAATTGATGGCCATTAGCTAGGCTTTGGAATGAATGATGATTTTGGGCGATAAGCTCAATACAGCTCCTTTTACTCTGCTCCGCAAAATGGTCAGAATCAACAGCAGTTATACCAGCAAATAACATGGCCAATATTTGCCTGCGGTGAATCCTACACAAATGACCGCGACAAGATATCGGAATTTGAGCGGTCGGTAAATTTATTTTTGTGACTCCATTAAAAGGGTTCTGGATTTTTATCGCTATTGAAAGTGTGATTTAGAAACTAGCCATTTGGAAAATGGGGCGTGAGGCGGTGAACATTGCTGAGGTCTCAATACTGAATTTTGTGTGTGCCGTCTCTGAAAGTTTAGCACATTGAGAGGTTGTGACGGCATTATCATTTAGTGTAACTGAAGCGGTCACTGGTTCAAACAATATTACTGGACTACACTTGGAACCGTTTTTGGGTATCTCAGTATAACAGTGATATGTGGCTATTTGGTTAAACGGGGAATCCGGACTTTGTACTTGTTTGATTATCTACATTGACATGTTAATACTATATACTGTCAACATGGAAACGGAAGTGGGACAAAAAAAAAAAATGAGAGGTACTGAATACGCACAGTATATGCAAACACTCACCCCCCCCCCCTTTTTTTTTCCCCTTTTTTTCTGCCATTTTTTGGGTCATCATAAAATATACTTGTAAATTATGAAGTTAGGTATATATTTAAAGTCGATAGGATTACAAAATCAACGTTACTGCTCCGAATTTTCGTCATAATAGCTCGTTTCCTCTCCGCTCAAGGACTGTCAGGACTGTCGCACAATGCACGAATTCTGTAGCTGCAGCGACAGTTTCCTGTGATATCTGTAAAACTTACACTATGAACTGAACCCATGACATTCTAAGGGTGAAGCAAATGGCTTAATTGCTTTGAAACAGAGATCCACAATACAAGCTTTGAAGGTAATTATCGACGGCTTTTTTGCAATTTACTTGCGCCATCAACCTGTTTAAGTTCTCTTTACAAAAGAAAAAGACAAATTTCTGCGACTTACTACGTACTGAGTTCATGCTACCAGATCTAAAAAGGGACAGCCCAAGTTGTACATAAATTTTATATTCACAGATTCCAAATGAATCGAACTTTCTTCATTTCTCACATGATTTGTTTTTCTAGTTTTGTTCACGGCCTTTCTCATTTTGAAGGCGGCCCTTTTCCTCATTAATTAGACTCTCAATACTAAAAGGGAAAATTGTGTGATTTCTCCATAAATAAAGCTGGCTATACAGGACCTATTGCTGACTTTCGTAATATTACGTGGTGAGGTTTCAATCTCTTCCACAGTGCGACTCTCACGCCTTCTCCCAAAATCTGAGAAAATATTTGTTTTTTGTTTTTTGTATGTTAAAAATGAACCAATCTCCGCGAAGATCGAACTGCAGCACTGTAGTATCATGAAATGGTTACACTCATAGGCCTCAAAGCTACAGACACTGTAAGATCATGAAATTGTTAAACTGGTGAACCCCGAGGCTACAGAACAGCAGCACTGGAGGACCATGCAATTGTTAAATTGATAAACCTTGAGGCTACAGAACAACAGCACTGGATGATCATGCAATTGTTAGACTGATAAGCCTCATAACCACAGAACCACAGCACTGGATGATCATGCAATTGTTAGACTGATAAACCTCATAACCACAGAACAACAGCACTGGATGATCATGCAATTGTTATACTGATAAAACTCAAAGCCACAGAACAACAGCACTGGATGATCATGCAATTGTTATACTGATAAAACTCAAAGCCACAGAACAACAGCACTGGATGATCATGCAATTGTTAGACTGATAAACATCATAACCACAGAACAACAGCACTGGATGATCATGCAATTGTTATACTGATAAAACTCAAAGCCACAGAACAACAGCACTGGATGATCATGCAATTGTTAGACTGATAAAACTCAAAGCCACAGAACAACAGCACTGGATGATCATGCAATTGTTAGACTGATAAAACTCAAAGCCACAGAACAGCAACACTGGAGAATCATAAAATTGTTAAACTGATAAACCTAGAGGCTACAGAACAGCAACACTGGAGAATCATAAAATTGTTAAACTGATAAACCTAGAGGCTACAGAACAGCAACACTGGAGAAGCATAAAATTTTTAAACTGATAAACCTAGAGGCTACATAACAGCAGTACTGGAAGATCATGGAATTGTTAAACTGATAAACCTCAAAGTAACAGAATCGAGAGCCACACTTGAAAGCTAATAGTTATTAGAAAATAACAGTGAAGATCTGCTGTAGATTTAAGTACAGATTTATAAACTGTATTGTAAATTGTACAAACGTAGTAAACAACTCAGTATTCAAAATTATTACTTCAACGACATTTGCCCATTTATTGCAAGCTTTAATTCCTTCAAGAATTTTCTTCAACTAGGATCGTTCAGATGGTTATTATTTGTACTTCTCGTCTGGGTTCTGGTGTCCATTGTAGTGGGGGGTGGGGGGGGGGGGTGGGGGGGGGGGGTGGGGTGGGGTGGGGAAGAGAGGGGAGAGGGACTGTCCAACTGCTCCCTAACAAACATTTGGTCATCTTCATCAAGTGCCTTGTCGACTGAGTTGGGCGATCATACCGCTCCACAATCTGCGATCCGCAACTGCTTGTATCAGTTCGTAAGTTCAGACCCCTCCATGCCGCGACAAAAGGCTGTCACGAAATTTCTCGCGCTGTATTCCGTCTCTCTTTGCGCAAATATTTCCAGTGGTTACAACATGTTCCATTCCATCTCTTCTCATAACACGACCAAACAATGATGACTGTCTATTTCTGATGTTTGTGATAAGTTGGATTTATTGCATAAAATGTTCTTCCTTTTATAAAAGGCGGTTTTGGCTTGTCTTATTCTGTTCTTTGTCTCTGTGATATCTCTTCCATCCGATGATTTTAATGTATCCAAATACTTAAATGTATGCACTTGTTTTAAAATAACGTCTTTGACTCTGATTATACAATTGGGCACTATTCGTATCTTAAGAATCACCAGTACTTATGTCTTGCCATCATTTAAACTAAGGCCAATTTTATCACTTTCTATCACCACCGTATCTAATAATTCCTATAGTACTTTCCTGTCAAGACGGTGTTAACAGCATCAAGCAGATTGTTGTGTTATGAAACCTGTGGTAAAAGCCGATACATAAATTCGTGGTGTTTCTTTCGAAGTCGGAGTGCCTCTGCTAGAGAGACAATAAAACCAAAAGTCTGCATACAAACAAGCCAGACATCTAAAATGTACGTGCACAAAAAAAAAAAAAAAAATCTGGAAGACAACCAACGTCCAGAATTGGACGAACAATAAATCCGCCAGAGTTTACAGCCGGTGAACGCAAGAAGAAGAACAATATTAGTTTTACATTTATTTAGTATTTATTAGCATATCAACATTATTATTATCACACATTTGTTTAAAAGGAATATAGTGAACTTTATCTGTTGTTTAAGGATGCCTTGATACTTTATTCACAAATCAAACAACATGTCAGGGATAATATAACTAACTTTTGCGAAATTATCTGTTATTTAAAAAAAAATGCAAGTGATAAATGACAATGGTCACGTGTCAAAATTCTAGATAAATAATTAACCTATTTACATGGTAATACTGCCAGTTAAGTGAACGCTCCCCTGTGTCTTGTTTGCTTGTGCATCCTCAAGAAACGATTCTGAAAAATAAAAATAAAAAAAGGGGAATTACATATAAGAGTTACAATTTTGTGTTATTAATAGTAAAAGGGAGACCGAGAGAAAAGGTGCTGGACAGTTTGACATCATGGCAGTGGTTCTCAACCTGTGAGTCGCGACACCTTTGCGAACGACCCTTTTACAGGGGTCTCGTTTAGATATAAGATATGTGAGCTACAGCTTAGGGCAGTGGTTCTCAACCTGTAAATCGCGACCCCTTTGCGAACGACCCTTTTACAGGGGTCTCGTTTAGGTATAAGATAAGTCAGCTACAGCTTATGGTAGTGGTTCTCAACCTGTAAGTCGCCACCTTTTTTCGAACGACCCTTTCACAGGGGTCGCCTAAGACCATCTAAAACCACATATTTACTGAATTTATGAAGTAGCAACAAACATAATTTTATGGTTGGGGGGCCACAGCAAAGTGGAGAACTATATTAATGGGTCGCGGCATTAGGAAGTCTGAGGACCACTGATTCACAATCATCGGGGCCATAACAATTTCCCTGTTTTTGTTTTTTACAAACGCAATTTTTTTTGTGTGAATATTTTACATATTTTAAATGTTTTAATTACAATATTTTAAATTGATACAACTGTTTTAAGTTGCAACCTAGAGCCATTTAAAGGATTATATCAAATAATTTATGTGATTTTGCAAACACATTCTTTATTATTTCTTTCAATACAAATTAAAATTAAGGGACTATATATTTTCCATTATCCATATATTTAAAAGTAATAACAAGCGTTTATATTTTACAATTTTTTTTAGATTCGCTGATTAATTTTAAACGGCATGTGCCTCAGGGAGAGCCACTGTGGATTAACAGTTAGACGCTCGGCTGCGGATCGGAAGGCCGTGGGTTCGGTTCCTGACGAGGGCTGGATTAAAAAAAATGACATTAGCTCCCAGGTCGACCCAGCCTTGAGTGGGTACCATGTACAGTCCTGTGAAGTACAGGTGGCCGGCGTGATGCTGACCACAACACCCTCCGAGTGCCTCTTGGTCTATAAAATATAGATCTAGCCCTATTTACCGAATATGCCTGAAAGGCGTGGAAACAATCTTTACTTTATTTCTTGTATGTGCCTCAGGGCTTTATATATAGGACCTCATCAAGTTAAAAACCCTTTGGCCTTTTTGCAATCTTCATCTTAAGGTTTCTTTTGGACATCTTTACCTCCTCAGTCCATTTAAGTACCTGTTTGGCAATTCTCTATCCGCTTGTCCTCAGAACAGATTAAGGAATGCAAGTCGCCTAACTCATTATCATTGGCACCTTTCCGTCTTTCCAGACGATAGTATTATATTGCGCTATATGGAGTCATGAGACTCAAAGCCCAAGGCGATGCGATTAAGGCCAGTGATGAAGTTCCTCCTCTCCATAGCACAAAGCCTGGGCAGTATTGTAGAAACCATATGTTGCCTACGCATAATGTTCCCTTTCTCGACCTGCCTTGTTTACTCCAAAGGGAAGGTAAAACCAGTAAGTCGCCTAACCAAATTACCTTTTATACCCCACAGGGTGTTTCAGGTATAAATCGCTAGCATCAACTGGTGTTTTTAAGCAACTGGTACCAGACTGGTGAGAGGCGGCCAGCCGGACGATCACCACATTACCCAACGAGTGTCGATTAGTCCCTAAAATATAGGTTTAGCCCTATATGCCTAGCCCGCCTGAAGACGTAGAAAAGGGTCCTGTACTTTACTTTACTTGCTAGACTGGTGATATGGTAAATATAACTTTTGTCTTTGCAGATTTTTTTCCGGTACACTTTTAGACTTGTAGCCTAGGTTAATGGAAAAATAAAAAGTATAATGTACTGCAATTATCTAATAAACGCCCCAATTGTATACGCTTGTTGAGTTTAATATGCTAGTAGATATTTACTGGAGACCGTCCTGTTGTATCGGCTAGACACTCGCCTACGGATCCGAAAGTCGTGGATTCAGGTTTCTGGCGGAGCCGGAATTAAATTACAAAATTGACCTGGCTCTCAGGTCGACCCAGCCTTGAATGAGTACCAGGTCTAGTCCTGGGAAGTAAAGGCGCCTGCGTGATGTTGACCACATCACCCACCGAGTGTTGATTGGTCTATAAACTATATGTCTAGTCGTATGTGCCCAAAATGCATGAAAGTGTGGAAATGGGTCCTTTACTTATCAGATATTTATTGTAGTGAGTGACATGCAGGTGACAGCCAATAAATCTAGCCATTCCAGCGACAGAGTCCGGAAGTCTCTTGAGAATCGCTTTATTTATACTCTGGGGACTTTATACTCTACGGACTGAATTGCCAACACAGTTTTATTTAAACTACTAGGGGATTGGACTGCCCTCACAGTTTTATCTCCAACCCCCCAGTTATGGCCCCTGGTACTCTACAGGGGGTATTTATTCCCCCAGCCGACACGTGTAGTCATGAAGTAGCTCCTCAACTGTGTTCTTTTTAGGATGAAATTTTTCGTTATTTAAAGCCCAACTCTGGCTTCTACCAGGGGCCGCAATATAGCCTGGCCATAAATATGGCGTAAAGGCTGAACGCGGTTTCTTGGACCTTTCCACGGTGATCCTCATCCGCATGGTGGCTCTTTGTGTCATCGGGTGTTAATCGCTTATGTGATGTCCTGGTGGGGTAGAAAGTCAGTCAGTCAGACGTGTAGTCATTCTGTTGAGAAACAACCGACCCGGCTATTTCGAGATACCAGCTAAGTGATTTTGCGTTTCTGTGTAGTATTGTTTCATTTGTATGTGCCGATGAAGGCTCAGTAGCCCCAACGTTCACGTTTTGTTTGTATTTGTTATATTGTGAAGCTTGCTTATATACTTTTCGTTCGGTTTTATATCTTTTCTAGACATTTATTGTAGCAACACATGATCCGCTTTTTTTTTTTTTTTTCACTATATCTGAGAAGGTTAAGAGTTGATTCAATGAATGTGGGTGGGGTTCAATAGAACGAATGGAAGCCCTGATGCCCGAAAGGCTCTACTGCGATTATTCACACCTACACACTTGAACCAGAGACCAGCGTGATATATGTAAGACAATATGCTATTTCATTGCTGATAAAGACTTTATTACCACATGAGATTTACAATTTTCAACACTTTTATCACTTGTTTAAATCTAGTTTAATAGCACTTTAGTCTGATGTTCAAACGGGATGTATTATTACATTATTTTATTAATTTCTTTCTAATTAAAAATATTAACTTTTCCTTTAACACAAAACAAGATGACATCTAGATAAGCTGTATTAACACCCTTAACCCATATTTAAAATAATCAACACCACAAAAGAAAAAAAAAAGAAAAAAAAAAAAAACAGGCAAACTTTCGACAAGTAATCCATCCCTCCTTCCAGCTCATCAAGCCGGAACATTCGTTCTGCGCAATCAATACAGGCAATATTCGTACCATAAGGACATATGCCACATGACATCTCTCCAAGTTTGCCGAGCAAACAAGAGAACAAGCTCTAGCCCTGCCGAAAGGCTGGGTATGTAGACGATATCATATTTCTCGACTCTTTCAGGAAATTCTATCTTCCCGCAATTTAAGTGGAAATTTAAGAAGGGGAAATATGGCTTTTTTTTTTTTTTTTAGCCCTTTTAGACTGTCAGAACTGACTGCAATATTGAAATTACTCCATACTGCCTTAGCTCAAAATCTAAGTTAAACGATGTTTAGTAATGAATAAATATTATAGGTAAAAGTAAAGGACCCTTTTCCACGCCTTTAGGCGTATAGGGCATATAGGGCTAGACCTATATTTTTATAGACTAATCGGCACAAGATGGGTGATGTGGTCAGCATCACACCGGCTGCCTCTACTTCCCGGGCCCGCACCCGGTACCCACTTAAGGCTGGATCGACCTGGGAGCCAAGGTCATTTTTTTAAAGTCCGGCTCCGCCAGGGAGCGAACCCACAACCTTCCGATCAGCAGCGAGCGTCTAGCCGCTCTGCCACGGCGACTCCCATTGTAATAATAGTCTGATTTAAAATATTGGTGTCCTAAAGAGAAAATATCAGCTACAGTTACAAATCCTGCAATAAACGCTGGTTTTTACCACCATTACTGATATGGAAGCACACACCCATTTAGGCAGTGATGTAGATAAATATAGGGGAAACTGATAGAGTTTTACATACGGAATGCCTACAGAACCACCTAAATCAAATTAGTAACAAAGGGGAGGAATATAATATGAAAATAAACACTACGAAGACAGAGACAATGATGATAGGAAGACATAAAGACAATTTAGAAATTAAATTAAAAAACAACACTTTGAGACAGAGGAATTTAAGTATTTGGGAGCAATTTTTACATCCGACAGAAAACTGGACACAGAAATTAGCTCTAGATGTGCCAAAGCTAATCAAGTAATGGGTCAACAATCTCCCCTGTTGACACACAAGCAGATACCTCGGAGTACTGAAGTGAATCTTATCAGAACTATTTTTTGGCCAACACTATGCTATCAATGCCAAACGTGGATACTTACATCCTCCAAGGAACGTAAAATTGTGACAACAGAAATGAAATGCCCTAGAAGAGCTGCAGGAGTTTCAAGGAAAGACTATGAAATCGTGAAATCAGACGAATGCTAGGAATAAAGCCAGTCTTACAGGTTATCAAAGAACAACAAATGAAGTGGTTTGGACACCTAACAAGAATGCCCTGGTACTATCCGCCACAGCGAGCCACACTAAAACGTTACAACGGGTATAGAGCGAGCGAGTGGAAGACCTCGGAAAACATGGAGTGATAGCATTAAGAACAGCCTTACAGAAATGAACATCAGTCTTAATAGTGCTCTTGACAGAGCTCATCAACGAACATTACATCTCACCCCGACACTTCGATGAGGTAAAAAGTGGAAGAGAAGAAGAAGAGTTTTACAGTGCTAGGAAATATGTTGAAATCAAAAGAAATCAAAGCTAGTATTAAACTTACTCTAACGTCAGATCAGCACTGTTGTATGGTGTATAAACACTGAGATAAACAGTTACTAACTACAAAATTATTTTTTAAACTTGAGCCTGCGCAAAATAGAGGGAATTAGAATCACTCTTCTTAGACTTTGGGAGAGAACTTAACAAATTCCAGTATAACAAGTGGTGAAGAAAGGACGAGGCATTATATTAAAACAACGTTAATAAAATCTGAAAACGGTGTAGCTAGAATGTCACTGCACTGGGAACCCACATAAGGGAGCCGCGTTAGCGCCGTCGATAGGAGGCTCGCTTTCCAACCCAGCTGCGACTGGCTGCAGCACACGGCCGGTGTTCGATACCGGGCGGTTCCCGGAGTTCACCCAGCGTCTAGGAAATTGGTGCCAGAGCTAACAGTCTGGAGTAAATGGAGGAACGTCGCTGTAGCTACAGAGTAACGTGTGGACGGCGATACATGCGGACAGTTTCTTATCAGCTGTCCGTACTGGTGGCAGAGCACTTATGGTTTATAATCGTGTGCAATGACGTTGGTTCAGACCTCCCGACTTTACCTTACCTTTACACATAATCAACGGAATAACGATATTCCAAAAGCATAAGGGACAAAAGGTGCAAGAGGAAAACATGTCTGAATCATCTGAATCATGATCAGTTGTTGTCAGGGTGAAAAATTGATTCTTTTTGGCTTCTTCAGTTGAAATGTTTATCATCAAGTGTTCTTATCTATGCTATGGTATTGGTAGTCATGTCTATCAAAACCTTTTATCTCGTGTACTTTCAATCATTTTTTGACACAAATTACTTTTTTGTATGCCTTAAAAACAAAATGTCCGGCTCCGGGGGACAGGTGAGGCACAATCTTTTCAGGTGCTTGGGGGGAGGGGGGTTGTGGGGTGGGGTTAAACTCTTTTTGAGTGCTTAGCGCATCAAAGATTCTTAATCCGGCCCTGCCTCTAGGTCAAGAAAAAAAATCATTTACTTTTATTCTTTATGAAAATATCATTCCCCACTCAATGAAAATTATTATTTAATTTCGCCTTAGCATTTATGGAGAGACGATCATATAACTGATTCCAGTTTTTTTTTTTTTTTTTTTTGTAACAAAAGACGATTTGCTCTAATGATCGCCTGTGCGTCATTTCAAACTTTCTCAGGTGCTTCAGAAACATTGAAAATGCTTCTAAAATATCGGTTAGTTTGGTTTATTCGATATCTATTCTTTGACTTTCTCTAATTATATTTAGAGACTTGTTTAGGTGGAATGTGCATATGATTACACTGATTGTTGTATATTCGAGATTGTCTCAGATCGTCTCCTTGAGGAAATATAACATCCCCGGGAGTGCGTACTTGAACTAAGTAGTAGCTTTCAAGAAATAAATGTATTACAGAACCACACATGAAAAAGGAAAATTGATATTTGATAAATGCATCTAAAAAAAAATTTATCTGCAAAGCCTACAAAATCTAAATGTTTACAACAGATGCCACATCCCCGTTATCATATTTCAGAAAGAAATCATTTGATTGTCCATTTTCGAAACAAAGACTTGTAGTTTAGAGATATAATTGCCACCATGCCAATTCACCTTTATTTAACAATATCTTAAAATTTCTACGCAGACGTAAAACAGCAACACCCAACAAAGGATACCCAATCAAGTGTTTGTGCTACGTGTATAAAACTGGACAACGGTTTTAGTTTCAACAACGTGTCAGTTCATGCTCAATGCCCCAGAATAACAACCAGTCTTTATAGTTAAACAAAAACCGCATATTCCTTGGCTCAGAAGAAGGATACAGAACACCGACCCAGTGATTTTAAATTGGGTGGTTTATGCAGGACAGAAACAGTAGGAACAAAAAAATCAACATTCACTTGTAGCCGTGAAAAGTAGGTCATGTCTCCCAATGGAAGGTTGAATTTCCATTTCTGCGCTGAGCAAATATATTTTTACTTCTCATATCTGCTGCTGTGCTTACGGGTTCATTAGACAAGTCCCGGGATGTTTGATTTTTATAGAAACGCTTTCAAATTTTGGTGACGTTTATAGTGTAAAATAAACCGCATTCGAGCTCATTCGCGTGATAAATTTACTTTGCAACAGTGTCCCGTCTAAGATTGAAATTATTTCTTAAAATATTACAAAGAAAATAATGCCCAATTACATGAGCCAAACTCCCTTTCACGTTTTACTTTCTATTTCTCCTCGTGTTTTCCTTTCCAACTCTTTGACTCAAACGTAGGAATACATTGTAACAATCTAAGCATCTGCAACAAAAGTACGGTACTGTGATAGAATAAAAAAGAATCACGATTTTCTTAATCTGTTTGTATTGAACTACTGCTCTATGATGTTGGGAGTTTCACGGCGAAGAGATACACAATCTACAAGATCGAAAAATTACAAAACACAAAGAAAAAAAAAACATAAGCAGGTGAAGAAATAGGAATTACCTAAGAAATAGCCTAGTGGGGTATTAAGGATGTCCTGTTGAGCAAGTAAACAGACACGACTTCCAAAGAAAAATATAAGCTCGCCCAGGCTATGAGTCACTGACGTGAATTGACAATTACATCCTCAAAAGCTAGAGAGGAAACATTACAATAATAAACCGAATCCTGTATAGTCCTCTTATGCCGTGCTGAATCAAGCCTCTGTCACATCCTAATAAATATTTACGCGGAAATTATTGGTCTTTTTCCCCCGGCAAAGACATCTAAAATAGCCCTGTAGAAATCACCAAGTTCCAAGTCACTACAACAAGTCATAAGTAACTAAAACCAAGTCCCAAGTCACTACCCCAATTTTTCAGGTCACTATCAACAAGTCACTACCACCAAGTCTCAAGTCGCTACCACTAAGTCCCAAGTCGCTACCACTAAGTCCCAAGTCGCTACCACTAATCCCGAGTCCCTACCACCAAGTTTCAGCTCACTATGACCAAGTCTCAGGTCACTATGACCAAGTCGCTACCACAAATTCTCAAGTCACTACAACCAAGTCCTAAGTCACTACCATCAAGTCCTAAGTCACTACCATCAAGTCCTAAGTCACTACCATCAAGTCCTAAGTCACTACCATCAAGTCCTAAGTCACTACCATCAAGTCCTAATGTAACAGGGTCACTACCATTATACTGCGTTTTTAATGTTGTGCTGTCCTGCACAACAGGCCCATTATAGCCTTCACCCTTATTTCTAGAATCTTTCCAACTGGGCTCAGTGTTAGCTAATAGTGCAGAGGTTCCTTGGCCTGAGCTGCCAGTAGTTGGCCAGACATCACGTGATTCTCTCGTCCAGCACAGAAACAATAGGTTGTTTTTCACATTGTTGGAATACTTCACTGGCCCGGCTAATAAAGTTGGCAGTAGAGTCTGCAAAACATTGTGGCTAGGAAGGTTCTACAAGCGAGCTACTGATACCTATATATAACGCCTTTGCCCAGGAACCTTTGAGTGAGGACAGCAGAGAAGGACAAGAACAGGGAGAGGGCCAGAGCAGGAGCGGAAGCAAATGTTTACGGCAGTAAGGATCTGCGTTGGAAGCGTGGAGTCTTGTATGACTTGACAATCGTGTTGACTGACGATACGGGGAGAGAGCATCTATACAGATTGAGAGGAGTACAGTTTTGTGTTATTGCCCAACCACCTAGGGTCAGATTCTGGACTAGACACGGATCCGGGATCTAGCGACGAAGAAGGAGAAGAGGGAGCACAGTAACGAAATAGCTCTTTATGGCAGGCTAAGTCCGATGGTAGTACCAAACCGCACTAGAGGCCAGGTGGCACTTAGATGCTAGAGCCAGTTAACTAAGTCACTAGAGAATAAGAACACTATGAAAACATATGAGTTGCTTTAATGTCGTTGATACAAATTGAGGCATTGTTGCCATATTACAGTAAAGAGTGTAGATGAGATTTGTGACTTCTAGACTATTCATTGTATTAGTATTAGAGACTCGTGAGAAGCATGCAGCTAACAAGACATCATCATCAACACCACCACTATCGACACGACCATCTTTCTCCTCGTCTATAATCTTCAATTCGGTTCCTCTTGTAGCAAACCTAAACACGAACCTGGGTGTGACATCAACGTACGCCACAAAGTAGAGAGAGCTGTGCTACACTAAGTCACTACCACCAAGTCCTAAGTCACTACCATCAAGTCCTAAGTCGCTAGCACCAAGTCATAAGTCACTACCATCAAGTCCTAAGTCGCTAGCACCAAGTCATAAGTCACTACCATCAAGTCTTAAGTCGCTAGCACCAAGTCATAAGTCACTACCATCAAGTCCTAAGTCGCTAGCACCAAGTCATAAGTCACTACCACCAAGTCCTAAGTCGCTAGCACCAAGTCATAAGTCACTACCATCAAGTCCTAAGTCGCTAGCACCAAGTCATAAGTCACTACCATCAAGTCCTAAGTCGCTAGCACCAAGTTGCAAGTAACTACCACCAAGTCCTAACTCACTACCACAAAGTCCTAAGTCACTACCACCAAGTCATAAGTCACTACCATCAAGTCCTAAGTCGCTACCACCACATCCTAAGTTACTACCACCAAGTCCTAAGTCGCTAGACCAAGTCCCAAGTAACTACCACCAAGTCTCAGGTCCATATCACAAAGCCTCAGGTCACTCCCACCAAGTTTCAAGTCAATACCACCAAGTCACTACCACCAAGTCACTACCACCAAGTCTCTACCACCAAGTCTCTACCACCAATTCTCAGGTCACTATCACCAAGTCACTAACACTAAGTCCCAAGTCATTACCACCAAGTCTCAGGTCACTACCACCAAGTCACTACCACCAAGTCTCAGGTCACTACCACTAAGTCACTACCACCAAGTCTCATGTCACTACCACTAAGTCACTACCACCCCACCAAGTCTCAGGTCACTACCACCAAGTCATTACCACCAAGTCTCAGGTCACTAACACCAAGTCACTACCACCAAGTCTTAGGTCACTACCACCAAGTCTCAGGTCACTACCACCAAGTCACTACCACCAAGTCTCAGGTCACTACCACCAAGTCACTACCACCAAGTCTCAGGTCACTACCACCAAGTCACTACCACCAAGTCTCAGGTCACTACGACCAAGTCACTACCACCAAGTCTCAGGTCACTACCACCAAGTCACTACCACCAAGTCTCAGGTCACTACCACTAAGTCACTACCACTAAGTCTCAGGTCACTACCACTAAGTCACTACCATTAAGTCTCTACCACCAATTCTCAGGTCACTATCAAAAAGTTTCAGGTCACTACCACCAAGTCACCACCACCAAGTCCCAAGTCACCACCACCAAGTCACTACCACCATGTCCCAAGTCACTACCACCAATTCTCAGGTCACTACTACCAAGTCACCACCACCAAGTCCTAAGTCACTACCACCAAGTCCCAAGTCACTAACACCATGTCCCAAGTCACTACCATCAAGTCCCAGGTCGAGCCCACCAAGCCCCAAGTTACTACCACAAAGTCCCAGGTATCTACCACCAAGTCACTACCACAAAGTCCCAGGTAACTACCACCAAGTCACTACCACAAAGTCTCAGGTAACTACCACCAAGTCACTACCACAAAGTTCCAGGTAACTACCACCAAGTCACAACCACAAAGTCCCAGGTAACTACCACCAAGTCATTACCACCTTGTCCCAAGTGAATACCACCAAGTCCTAAGTCACTACCACAAAGTCCCAGGTTACTATCATCAAGTCACTACCACCTTGTCCCAAGTCAATACTACCAAGTCCCAAGTTACTACCACCAAGTCTCAGGTCACTATCACCGAGCCCCAAGTCACTACCAATATGTCCTAAGTCATTACCACAGGGTCCCAAGTCACTGCCACCAAATCCTAAAAGTGCTTCCAAGTCGAATCCTGGGTCAAGCCACTTCATGTGTCAAGTCATTTGTAAGTCCTAAAGTCGTGTTGATTTATTTAAAGTTACTAGAATAAAGATAAAGATCATTTAAAAATGGCGAAATTACACAACCGCAAATGGTAGTGCCAAAAACTCTCTGAACTATATTTAAAAAGCGATAGAGGTCGTATCTGAAAGCTTCGTAAATAGAAACATAATTTTTGTACGTCCTCTTTTTTGGAAGACGTTTTAAACTTTGACGTTGAACACCAAACTTTTTTCACGTTAGGGGGCTGCGTGGTTTCGAGGTATGGTGTCCGCCTCGAATGTTAGAGGTCCGGGGTTGAAGCCCCGTTGAACTCTGGGATTTGTTCTGTTCACGTAGACTTCTAGTAATTTCCCCTGGTCTCTGGGTAGTGAGATCGGACACCCGTGTGTATTGTTGTGCACGTAAAAAAAAAACCCTTGGCAGTTGGAAATCGCAAAGAGTAGCCTAACGGCGCTGCCCGGGCAAACTTTGGAGTTAAAAATCTACCTAAAATATATCAGGATCCTCGCCGTGCTACGGAGCCCGTGCACTGCGCTGAGCTACTTCGGACTTAGACTTGAGTTAGAAGTAGAACGACGGAGCACCTATGGGTTACTACCCGTGTGCCAAGATGTTGATCGGTTGTTCAAACCTCAAACCTCAAACCTCAAAGACATAAAATGTGACAGCCGGGATGTTGACCACATCAACCAACGATAGCCAATTGCCCCAATAAAAAATGTGTTTTCACTGGTCGGGTACACGTCGGTGGTTTGAAGCCTGGGAAAGAAGCAGAGCTATGAAACAACAGTTCTCGAGCAGATGATACTTTGGTACCGGAACCAACAAATACTGTTTACACCAACCTCACTCTGATAGTTGAAAACCATTTTTGGAGCCTTGACGACGGGAACGTCGATGCATCAGATTCAGGTATCGAAACCCTTATTATTCACACACAAGAAAGAAGAAAAGAAGAAGAAGAAGAAGGAGAAAAAGAAGATAAAGAAGAAGAAGAAGAGGAAGAAGAAGGAGAGGAAGAAGCGGAGGAAAAAGAAGAATGTGGTAATAAAAAGTTCTTCACCGAAATTGTTGTTTATAAGAAACATGTCAACTTTTGTACGGTTTTCTTCTTCTTCTTCTTTTTCTTCTTCTTCTCAGTGTTTTATTGGCCTATGAGGAACATTTTTCGTTGAAAACTGTAATCTCTTCAGCACAAACACTTGAAATGATCAAACCTTCCTCCCCCCCCTTTCCCTGAAAAAAAAACCTCCTAGAATAGCAGTAAAAAAATCAAACCACAAAATGAAAGTAATACCTTTGCCTTTGATCATTTATTTTTACCCACTTCACTAAGATTTCCTTTTTCAAGCCTTCAAATATTTACACTAGAATAGGTTTCGGTAAAGGCGCCCAAAAGTAGACCTGTAGAATGAAGACTTGTCAATGCACATGTTTTAAACAATGTCTTGCTGAACAAATTCTCATGAAACATCTAGAAGCCAACATCTAGACCCGAATCTCTTTGGCAGTCTTCAAAGAGTACTTTAAATACACAATTTCTGGCTACATCTTTTGATCTTGACTACTCTGAACTGAAATTGCCTTCGAACAACTTAATTTTTACGTTGTTTTACTGTTGTGTGCCCTTTTCTGGAGGGACTGGACCATGTGAACATCCGACCGAAGTCCAGCAAACACACTGGCTGTCAACTTCAAAGTCAGCTGGTCACTGAAGTGAAGTGTTCAAGCAGTTTTCTTCATTTTTGTGAAGTTCTTAGATTCATTTTATGGACGCATCGTTCGGTTTACGAGTGCAGTGTTTACGGAGATCCATAGGGATCATCACTGGAGCTATGAAGTTAGTTCTTTGTGTGGCACTCTCCGCAGGCAGCTAGCTGCTCTGCGGAAACAGACCGAGATAAGGGGGAAAACAACGGGTACGTTGAAGTCCGTTCTCGGGCCTTTAACTTAACTTTAAACTTTTTAGTAGCCACATGTAACTGAGCACAAGAAACGATGCAAACCGACGAGATAAAAAATCGTAGGGAATGTAGACCTATAAATGGCCAGAACTACAATAAATGTATAAATATTCTAAGTTGTAAATCAGTATTTCTACAATTTTAAATGCTTTCATATGCCTTATATCAGCACTTTCAGATTCCATTAGCTTTGTAAAATAGATGATCTAAGCGTAATATAGTACCATCCGTGTTTAGAAAAAAAAAATCTCTCGATGTAAGAGATTCTTTGTAAAGGCATCTACATATTTCCCTCTATATCCTTAAATAAACGGAGCCAATGTTTGTCCCCAGTGAAGCCAGGGGAATATACACGACTCGGCAATGGATTGAACATTTTGGCAGATAGGGTCTCTGACTGATCCTTCCGTTACCTCAGACCTGTCAGAAGGGAGATAATGTTTCCTAAACAAACAGAAATGATGAAGTGGTAAGGTTCAAAAAAAAAAAAAAAAACGTCAGGATTGAACTGAATGTAAACAATGGAGTTATTCGATTCAGGAGGATGCGGATAAAACAGGTCAGGAGGGAAATAGGTAAAATAAAGCTAGGATTGTGGCTTATCAATAGATGGCTGGCTTGAGTTTTCCTATATCCTGATCTGTATGCCCCATTGAAACATAAGGCCCTCAACGAAACTTAATGAAAACCGTCATGTCTGTTGCCACTTCCTGTAGTTGTTTTCTGACCTCGTTAGACTATTTATTTCAGTCTGTAGTTATAAACTCTATTGTTTTCCAAGTCTCACACTATGTATTATGCCCTGTGGGTTCATTTAAAATGGCCTGTTAGTTATATTATCAGTTTATGTTATTATATTTTTTTGGCGGTCAGCACATTATTATTATTATTTTCTAATTATTATTATTATTACATTCGTAAACTGTACTTAGATCGCCCTAACATTGTGTGTGTGTGTGTGTATGTGTGTGTGTGTGTGTGTGTGTCGACGACCCTAGCCCAGTACACGTAGAACATGTTCCAACTGTTACTCTGGCGATAGGGAGCTGTAAGAGTTAGACGGTTGCCTGACCACTTGCAAGTTTTCAATGCGAATGCACATCGACCAGGAAGATTCAAGGGGGCGCCAGGAAGTTTCCAAGTGGTGTCAGGCAATTTTGAAATTGAGATCATTTGTACTTGTAATAATCTGTTACCGCCCCCCGTTCCTTCCTTCCCCGTCCTTTAAGTTTAATTATAAATTATATAAATATATATATATTTTTTAAACTAATTAAACTCTTTGGAGAGTAATCTCCTTTGTGCATTGTCCTGTATGAGACTAATAATAGCAGATATCATTAAGGCAAAACAGTGTCATTAATATTTGGACACTGTTATCAGTTACTAGTTGTTGTTTCTTATATTTGATACGTTGAATTGTGCTTATGTATTTTTTAAAGTTCTTGTTAACAACAGTGTTTAAGATTTTTCTGTCTGTAAAGGTTGAAATAAAAAAAAAAAAAAAAAAAAAGGAGGTCCCATTTCAAGCCTTTAGGCGCATTGGGAAGAACACCCATATTTTAACAGACCAATCGGCACTAGGTCAGCATTACGCCGGCCGCCTTGACTTCCCAAGGACTTTCTGTCTGTTCTCCTATTTTAATCAAATTGTGTCTAAAGTTTAGAGGCCGGTGGGGTGAAAAAGGGGACAGTGAGAGTCTTGCCATACATTCAAGGTGGGTTATTGATGTCGTCAACATCAAGCTGGGTGTCTTTACTTCCCAGGAAATTACCTAGTATCCATTCAAGGCTGAGTCGATCCGGAGACCAGTCAGTTTTTGAAAATATCTGACTCGATGCCTATTCCAAACCAAGATCTTCGGGCAGATGAGCATGTAGCCACTGTACCACTGAAGTAGTAGAAGTAGTAGTAGTTGTAGTAGTGTTATAGTTGTTTATAGTTGTAGTAGTAGTAGTAGTAGTAGTAGTAGTGTAGTTGATCGTAGTCGTAGTAGTATGGTAGAGTAGTAGTAGTAGTATTAGTATAGTTGTTGTTGTTGTTGTTGTTTTGTTGTTTTTGTTGTTGTGAGTATAGTAGTAGTAGTGTATAGTAGTAGTAGTATTTGTAGTAGTAGAGTAGTATTTGTAGTAGTAAATTGGTTTGTTTTTGTTTTTTTGTGTTGTAGTAGTAGTAGTAGTAGTAGTAGTAGTAGTAGTATAGTAGTAGTATTTGTAGAGTAGTGAGTAATTATTGTTTTTAGAAGTATAGTAGTTTTTTTGGGAGTAAGTCAGTCATGGAAAATCACCCTGGGG
>CAJHNH020001075.1:115000-202166 GCA_905116865.2 Candidula unifasciata | reverse complement strand
TTTTTGGGCAGTCGCGACCAATCTTTCGCTTTTATACCATCAGTCCCCCCACAAAACCTTGTTGTTTGAAAAATATTGAATTTTTTCACCGGGGTTTTTTTTAAATATTATTCTCTTAATGAACTTCATATGGCCTAGCGCTATCAAACGTCCCCCCCCATCTGATGAGTTTGCTAAAATTTTAAAACCGTCAACTAAAATTTTGATAAACCCGAGGCAATCAAACCCGGCATGCGGGATAAACTTAGCCCAGGGGAGCCGCCAAGAGAAAATGCTGCCCCCTTTCCCCCAACCCATTAAAGTTTTTAAAGGGTCGGGGGGGGGGGGGGGGTGTTCAACCGTTTTGCTGTGCCAAAATTTATTATATGTTTGTCCTTTTAAAAACAAGGTTTAATCCCTTTCAGATCCCCCCTAGAACAAAAGCGGTAAGAGTAGAAAGCGGAAAAGGGTGGGGTGGGGGGGGGGGGGGGGGGGGGGGGGAAGGGTTTAAAGAAATTCTGGAATCCAGCTTGGTTTAGATACAAAAATAATGAAAAATATAATCTGAGGATCAGAGCGACGACTACCACGATGATGATGGTGATGACAAAAGGGCAAATGACCAAAAAATTTTTTTCAATATATAATGAAAAACAGTTTTTTAAAAGGAACGCCTATATAAAAAGGAGGGGGTTTAAAAGTGAGGTTATTTACAAATTGATTGGGGGAAAAAGGAGTGGGGTTGAGAGGGGGCTTCATTTTTTTTTTCCTAGGTCTGGGTAAAGGTTTCCCGTCCCTTTATATTTTTTTGTTGTCATTTAAACAAATTTTTTTGCAATATGCCCGTGGCCAAAAAAAAAAAAAAAAAAAAACTGAAAAAAAAAAAAGGAAGTAAAAAAACCCTTTTTTCCCCCCCTTCGGGGTCATTTGCACATAGGGCTGGACTTATAAAATGTAAGCCCAATCGGGATTTGGAGGGAAGTGTCACATCACGCGGCCGCCTTCACACCCAATTTTTGCTGGGACCCACTCAGGTTGGGGCGAACGGAGCCAAAATCTTTTCGAGAGAAAAAAAAATCCGGCGCGTCTAATTTGAACCCATGACGAAACCCAGGCCAGCGCTAGCCCTACCCACAGCCATATAATAAGTTTAAAAAAAAAAAAGTGTCCCTTTTCCACGCCTTTAGGGGTATCGGGCATCGGGAAAAAGCGCCCTATTTTTTTTCAGACATTACACTGGGGGGAATGGGCAGCATTTCGCCCACCATGTAAAACTCAAAATAAAAAAACATGTAGAACAAAGAAGATCTCCCCCCCACCCTCCCCCCCCCCTGGGTCTCAAAAGGGTCCAACCCAAAAGGTTCTGGGGCATCCATAGGCAGTAAAAACACGTCGTGCAACAGGAAACCTGGGATAAAGCGACTGTTCATTGTTATTGCTAATATCCTCGTATTTTACTGCAGTTGTTTGACAAGAATCGCGGGCCCGGAAAACATAAAGGGGTTTTTGGGGCGCAAACTAGGGGAAACTTGTCGAGTTTTGTGGGTGCAGCTTTCACAAAACAATATGATTTACCGCTATAAGAAAAAATAAGGGTATTTTTAGCGACTGTCGTTAGGACGTTTACGTAACATCCCGAAAACATACAGGGGCCCCTTTTTTTATTTAAAAATACATTTACAGCACCCCCTGCAAAAACGCCTTGGGCGTAATAGGTTTTTTCGTACCTTTCTTGATACCACTGTCGAAACCCGCGCAAGGCGCATGGCCCGCAGCTGGATCGAAACCCGGCATCCCGGATTAGAAACGTTCGCATCACTTTGCCACATTTCTGACGGTGCGTAACCTATTATATTAAAACCCCGTTTTGATTGCGGGCACATTGTTTTGGGGGAAAGAGAAGGCTTGGGGGGGGGGGGGGGGGTGGGCCGTTTTTCAGGTCTTTATTTTAATCAGTGAATTTTTTGGTCCTTTCCCGCCAATGGCTTAAATATAAATTTTAGCCAGACTCCCTTAAGATGAGTGGTCCATCTTACCGGGCGCCTTCTTTCCAATTTTTCTGGCACTCAGTTTTGTTAAACGAAATTAACACTTTTCCAACACTTGTCAAAGAAAAAATTTTTTGAAAAAAAAAAAACAACACCCTCTAGACGGTTTCGAACTTAAGACCTTGAGATTAAGATGTTGCCCTTTCCTTCCCTTTTTTTTTTTTTTTTTTCTTCTTTTTTTCTTTTTTTTTTTTTTTTTTTTTTTTTTTCCCTCTTTTTTTCTCTTCTTCTTTTTTTCTTCTTCTTTTTCTTTTTTTTCTTCTTCTCTTTTTTTCTTCTTCTTCTTTTCTTCTTCTTCTTCTTTTTTTTCTTCCCCTTTTCTTTTCTTTTTCCCTTTTCTTTTTCTTCTTCTTCTCTTCTTCTTTTCTTTTCTTTCTTTTTCCTTTTTCTTCTCTCTTCTTTTTTCTTTTTTTTTTTTTTTTCCTTTTCCCTTTTTCCCTTTTTCTTCTTTTTTTTCTCTTTCCTTTTTTTTCCCCCTTTTCTTCTCCTCTCGCCCCCCTTTTTCTTCGCCCCCCTTTTTCCCGCTTTCCTTAGAAGGGGGGGTTTTCACGCTTTTTTGGGTTTACACTAGCTGGTATGTAAACCTTGATCCAACAATCCGATTATATAACTCCCCCCCTTGTCCCTTTTTAAAACCCCCCACAAAAAGGCTCAACCACCCTGGGGGAAACATTTATGTTGCACTACACCAAATCACCCATTTTTTCCTCGCTTGATGAACATTGAAACATATGTCCGCCTGAACGAAAACACTGTTTAAATTTTCAAAAGGTTGTCCTGACAAATCGAAACCACAGGTGATATAAAAAATGGAAAATTTAAATGTCCCCACAAAAAAATATGGCGTTTTGGAATCAAAAACTGAACGCTGGAAGTTGCCAAATATGGCCGGGTAAAAACTTGCAGAGTTGGGGCCAAAAATGAGTCCACTTTAAATCTTTGGATGACAGGTTTGTTATAACTGCCAGAAAGTTACAAAAAGTGTTAAATAATCGACTTGGGGGGCAAAAAAAACTGTTTGCGGTATAGGGCGATTAAAATTTTTTCCCGAAAATATTTTATTTTCCCGTTTCCCAAAACAGTAATAAAAACCCAAAAGGGAAATTAAATTTTATTATTCCCCCTAAATGAAACCCGGGACACGTTAAAATGTCAGACAAATTTTCTGCTAGTATTTTCCGTGATTACAAAATATTAAAAATGCATTTTTTTTTTCAGACTACACTTTTAAATATTTGTGATGTGATTCAATTTTATAATGTGCATATGAGATTTATCTATTTACACCACCTTTAAACCCAAACCCCTACTACCAAAACCCAAAAACACCACAACCACAAACCCACCCCACCACCAAAAACCACAAACACCAAACACCCCCCCACAACCACAAACACCACCCCCACAAACACCCAACCCACAAACACCACCCCAAAACCCAAAAACACACAACCACAAACACCAAAACCACAAAACACCACACCAAAAAAACCCCAAAACCAAAACCCAACCACAAAACACCACCGCCACAAACCCAAAACCCAAAAACCCACCCCAAAACCAAAACACCAAAACCACAAAACACCACAACACAAACCAAAACCAAAAACACCCCCACCACAACCAAAAACACCGCCCCCACAACCACAAACACCCCCACCAAAAAAGCTCACTGGCATAAAGCTGCTATGAAAAAACGAGGTGAAAGCACACCGGCATAAAGCTGTTTTGAAAAATAGAGGTGAAAGCACAACGGCATAATGCTGCTATGAAAAATAGAGGTGAAAACACACAGGCATAAAGCTGCTATGAAAAATAGAGGTGAAAGCACACCGGCATAAAGCTGTTTTGATAAATAGAGGTGAAAGCACACCGGCATAAAGCTGTCATGAAAAATAGAGGTGAAAGCACACCGGCATAAGGCTCTTTCGAAAAATAGAGGTGAAAGCACATAGGCATAAGGCTGCTATGAAAAATAGAAGTGAAAACACACCGGCATAAAGCTGCTATGAATAATAGAGGTGAAAGCACACCGGCATAAAGCTGCTATAAAAAATAGAGGTGAAAGCCCACCGGCATAAAGCTGCTATGAAAAATAGATGTGGAAACACACAGGCGTAAAGCTGCTATGAAAAATAGAGGTGAAAGCACACAGGCATAAAGCTGTTTTGATAAATAGAGGTGAAAGCACACCGGCATAAAGCTGCCATGAAAAATAGAGGTGAAAGCACACCGGCATAAGGCTCTTTTGAAAAATAGAGGTGAAAGCACATAGGCATAAGGCTGCTCTGAAAAATAGAGGTGAAAGCACACCGGTATAAAGCTGCTATGAATAATAGAGGTGAAAGCACACCGGCATAAAGATGCTATGAAAAGTAGAGGTGAAAGCACACCAGCATAAAGCTGCTATGAAAAATAGATGTGAAAACACACAGGCATAAAGCTGCTATGAAAAAAAGAGATGAAAACACACAGGCATAGAGCTGCTATGAAAAATAGAGGTGAAAACACACAGGCATAAAGCTGCTATAAAAAATTAGAGGTGAAAGCAAAGAGGCATAAAGCTGTATTGAAAAAAAGAGGTGAAAGCACATAGGCATAAAGCTGCTATGAAAAATAGAGGTGAAAACACACAGGCATAAAGCTGCTATAAAAAATTAGACGTGAAAGCGCATAGGCATAAAGCTGTGTTGAAAAATAGAGGTAAAAGCACCTAGGCATAAAGCTGCTGTCTTGTGGTATCATATCTTCTTCTTCAGCGATCTCTGGTCATGCGCATAATCCACTGTGGGTCATAAACTGGGATGTCTTTTCAAGGTCTCTTAGGTTTCCCCAAAGCTTAGTTGTCAGTTCTAATGGGTGTTGCCATATGTCGCTCCGCAGCTCCGCCAGGAGAGGACAGTCTTGCAGGACATGTTCTGGAGTCTATTCAGCACGAAGACACTGGCAGAGAGCTGTTTGGCTCATACCTAATTTATATGAGTGTTTATTGAGTCTGCAGTGTCCAGTGCGTAAGCGAAAAACTGTGACTTGGTCTGTTCTGTTCAAGTGCCTCAGAAAATCTTTTCCGTAGTTATAACCAGTGTTGTTTTTCCAATCTGTTTCTGATTTTCTCTTAATAAGAGTTTTTACTTCTGGAAAAGATAGTGGCTGGTAGGTCTGTAGTTTGTTACTGCCTTCCTTGGCTAAAGCATCTGCGCTTTCATTGCCTTTGATGCCGCAGTGAGACGGAATCCACTGCACATGAATTTCTGCCTTTTTTGACAACAAAGCAAGTTCCTGTGTTAGACTTTGTAGTGTGCTGTCGGTAGGTTTGGACTCAAGGGCCTGTACAGCTGACAGTGAGTCAGTGAGAAAAACTATCCTGCCTGCGGTGATTTGCAGATTGTTCATATACTGTGCTGCCATCAATAGGGCTGAGAGTTCTGCCTTGTAGTTAGAGCAAGTTCGTCCGGTGGAGGCTGCTATGCTAGGGACACAGTAGTGGCATCTGGGTGTTTTATGTAAACACCTGCCCCACCATTCGTAGTTGCCTCTTTTGCTGATCCATCCGTGTAGATTCTCGTCCAGCTGTCCTGTGGGAACATGTTGTTGAGGTGTTCCATTGTGAGTGCTTTCTTTACTAAAGCGGGCTCAGCATCTTTGTTTCCCAGGTTCGGGATGGATGTTGACACATTGAGTGTCAATAATTCGGAGTCCCAGAAATCGAAAGATAGCTCTTCAGGTGTACATTGTTGGTTAAGTAGTGAAGAGAATGACTTTCCAAATTCCTTCGTTAGATGGTTTAGGCTTGTGCGCTTTATTCTGTTTTTTGTCCTGGCTGCCAATATTTCGTGTAATGGGTGGTTTAGCATTCTCTTCATTTTTTCAGCATGTAGAATTGCTTTTGTCCTTCTTCTTTCTTCTAAGGGGATGATGTTGGCTGCCTTTTCCATTTCTACAATAGGTGTAGATTTTATGGCTCCCAGAATTGTACGCAGACTTCTATTTTGCGTTTTGTCTAGCATCTGTTTATTGGAATGGGCTGCTGTTATCCATGACGATGATGCGTATTCGAGAGTTGGTCTGACTGTGCCGGTGTATACCTTTTTCAAGATACAACTGTCTGCTCCCCAAGTGGTGCCTGCCAATTTCTTCATCACACCTTGTTTTCTCATAGCTTTTTTGTTAGTTTCTAGTATGTGATGTTTCCATGTCAGACGACTGTCAAGCTTGACTCCCAGGAAGGTTGGAGTATTGGAGCGTGGAACAGCATCATTGTTGAATTTTAATGTAAACATTTCCTCCTTTATAGACAATGAAAAAAGTGTTGCTACAGTTTTGTTCCTGTTTACTTCGAGGCCCCATTTGTTGGATCAGTTTATGACACTATTCACACTTTCCTGGAGTTTTGATATAGCAGGTCCAATGAACTCAGAGGTGTACTACACATCTAGGTCATCTGCATGAAGAGAATGTGATACATGTCTGGGTAAAGCTTGAGGTAGGTCGTTGATGTAGATCAGGAGTGGTATCATATAGGACTGATCTGCTTCTAGACCGGGTGCAAGACCGGTCGAGCAAACATGCCAGCAGTTAGGGTGATGAGCGTGCTTCTTCATCTCATCTCTACTTCTTCCTATTTTCGTTCCCCCTGCAAGTGGTTTTCAGTCTAACTGTCTGAACACTTGCAATCTGCATCTTTCATCCAAGGATCATATCTACTGTTTTTGTCCATAGTACTGCTGGTTTGTTGTATGACGAAACATATTACAACCTTAATGGGTTGCTACGGAAAAGTAAAAAAAAAAAAAAAAAAGAACTTAATTCAATTAACAAAGCATTCTAATTTCAACAAAACAAAAGGCAACATAACAAAACAAACTGAAATTAGGATGCGCGCTTAGAACTGATGCGTATCTTTCAATTTAACAATGGACAATAAAACGGTATTGAACATGGTGCATTGTGAACAGCAGCGCCGGTGAGATCGTAATCTGAGTGCTTTTTCATGCACGGTTCGTTTCCAATTTATACCTGTCCCGATCTCACCAACTGGGAGATATAGCTACCTCTGATGGGGGGAATGAAAAGCAGAGCCTGGAGAATTAGACCTAGGATGTGGACAATCGGAGTGGGAATGAGACAATCGTGGCACAAAATCGGCTTGTCGAGTTTGAGGGTCTTCGGGGACTGATGCTTATATCTCGTAGACAGACCGAAATGTGAAGATCAATGTTGGCTACGCTCACCCAATGAGTTAAATTAGAAGCCGTTTAGAAAGCGGTGTAATTGATTTTTTATTGCCACAGTTTTTTCCCCCTGTTTGCTTTCTTTTTTTAAAAGCATTTCTACGGATGTTAAGAATGTTTTACGGATGTCTGAGTTCGCATGTACACGTATGGTTACAATAACGTTTTAACTTAATAACTCTCAAAAATTTTATTTTCGCTTACATAAAAAAAAAAAAAAAAAAAAAAAATTAGCTTCCCTAATTTATAGCTAATGTTGTTTTAAAATGTGTATACATTTTGTGCTATGGGATAAATATAGAGATCACATCAGAAAGAGACAATCTACATTCATTGGTCATGTGATGAAAAGGAGAAAACTGGAGTGTATCGTGACGCTAGGAAAGTTGGAGGGGAGGGGAGACAACGGAAGAGGAGACAACAGGTGCTAGACAGTCTGACATCATGGCATGGAAGATCATCTGTGTCAGAGCTGATTGAAAGTACACGAGACAGAAGGTTGGGAACAGACACGACTACCAACGCCACACGGCATTGACTTTAAGAAGAAGACTAGAGATGGATGGTTACTTGTTATCAGCCCCCAGTCCCAAAGAAAAGCAGGTGCCGGTACTGAGAACACAATGCCTACAAAATGTGCAAGAACTTAACACAGACAATTACAGTAGCGATTAACAACAACAACAACACAGAGCAAATATCAGGGGTGGGAGAGAGGGAGCTCTCAAAACTTGTTTCATTGCGCAATGAGGTTAGTTGTGTATCCTTTACAGGACGTTGCAGAACCAACCTCAACAGCCGCTGGCTGTTGTGTGGGTTCTCTAGGCAAATTTACGTCCAGTAGTTTGCCATTGCTTCCTGGACGGTCGGCTTTCTTGATACCATTGGCAACGCAAGGCGCATGGCCCGCAGCTGGGATCGAACCCGGCATCCCGGCATTACGAAGCGTTCGCATCGTCGCCACCGAGCAATTGCGCAATAATGATGATAATAATAATATATTTTTTAATTATTGCACAATTTTAACAGGCTTAAATCATTTCAGGCCCTCCCCCTCCACACCCCCTTCCTGCGCCCCCCCCCCTCTCCATAAATTACTCAGGGCTCAAACTTTGTTTAATTGCGCAATAATATAAATGTTAAAAATCATAATAATAATTTTTAATATAAATGTCGAAACAAATGCTCAAAAGAGAACGTCTACATATATAGCAAGAGTGATCTGGGAACAGGGTGGTGGGGCAGCTGCACTTCAAATACTTTAAAAAAAATTGTTTTTCTTACAGAAAAGGAAAAGATGTGGGAAAGGGGCGGGTCGAGTTAGGGGTGGCGCCCATGTTAGGTTTCATGGCTCTTGACTGGATAATTGTGTGTGATTTTGCAAGGCAATTTTATGTTCAGTAACTGACGTTCCTTTCCTAAATAGTTCAATAAACACAGGGTTGTCAATAGCAACACACAGCGATATGCTGCCAAATCGCTAATAGCTAAATAAAACATATGTCGGAATTATAAACCTGCACCTGACACTGTGTCATAATTAACATTTATTACATCTCACGATTATTACAAGTATATACTCGAAAAAGAAGTCGGGGTGTGTGTTTTAGACGTTGTCAACGTGATTCGCAATTCCGTAATATCCGGTTCGATGTCTTCTGCTGGCAATTTGGCAGCACACCGCTTTGCGTCGATGTCGACAATATACATAGCACCGTTCAGAGGCAAATGCAAACTACTGAACATAGCATTGGTTAGTAAAATGGAACATGTAACAACAACAACAAGAACAAAAAAAGAACGCAACTAAGACGTAAACGAAGATAAAAAACAAAGACAAAATTTCTAGCAGAAACCAACAACGCTGGTTGTGCTCAAGTACACAAGTCTGGCTTTCCTTAATCTAAATATAGCTTACCCATTTGAAACTTGCAATAAGTGTGCGAGTCATTAGCAGTCACCGACAAGCGGTCCTAAAGAGCAAGTTCTCAGTGGTAATGAGAGATTTCATTGACGTTACGACTCAGGGGAATCCATGTCTGCGTGTGTTTTATGCCGGTGTGGGAATCATCGGTTAGACGCTATTTATGCATATACTTACCTTTACTACCCAGGACTTCACCTAACACCCATTATAGGTTGGGTCGACCTGTGAACCAATGTATGCGTTTGAAAAAAAAAAAAACGCACGCACGCACGCACATAGACACACACACACAATCCAGCTAGATGTGGACTTAAAACTGTAACCTTCAGGCCCGAGGCCAATATTAGCCGCTATACCAGGGAGACTCGATAGCTGCTTGCACTAAACGTATTTGCATGTCTACTTTGAAATACTGGCATCACTATTTAAATATACAGTATTTTGGGGCTAGTGTCCTAATCTGATTATGGGAAACGTTACGTTTCTCCCTAGCTGCCAAACTCGCTCTGGAGTAAGTAAAGTAAAAGTAAAGATCCCTTTACATGCCTCAGGCGCATCAGCCATATGGGAAGAGAGCATCCCATATTTTTACAGACCAATCGGCACTGGGTGGGTAATGTGGTCAGCATTACACCGGCCGTCTTCACTTCAACAGGACAGTCATCGTGGTACCCATTTTAGGCTGGGTCGACCTGCGACGCCCCATACCACGATAAAAATCCACGCAGCCCGCAGTGTGTTTCGATCGCGGTACGCTGGGACACGGCCTTCTCAATTTATAGGCCTAACAGGCCAACGGGGATTCCTGTTCTTGTGCAAGAATTGAGTCCCTCTGCGTCCACAGTTTTTATCGAGGAGATGTATACACATATTAAACTACAGTTTCATTATATTTATCATATTTTATAGAACTATACGTCATTTTTAAGGTAAATAAGTGTGCCGATTAAATATAACAATAAAGGCTCTTACAGACAAACAAAATGCTTTTGCTACAGTCAACATGAACATAAACATCAATAACGTTTAGATATAAACTAAAAGTTGTTCCAGCAAAAGTAAAGAAATGTCAGTGCTAACTCTTTGATTCTGAGAGGGTATTGTTGCATCAGAGGAGCGGAAAGGGGGGAGGGGGGGGGGAGGGGTAACATTTGTACTTTATCAAAATTAGCGCATAGAAATACTGCTATGAAATATACACATGTAATACATAACATAAATTTAAATGGTTGATAGTCATTATTATTATTAGTAGACTACTACAACATATAATTATACTGTTATCTAATAATTAGTAAACAAGCGCAATCAGTATGAAATTGATATATGCAATATTTTTTTTCACCCAGAGTAGTTTTCTTAACAGTACTTATAGCACTACTAAATATGTATCCTCAAGGTACAAACAGCACAAACAAATTTGTCCACTTTCATCTTGTTGGATGAAATCAATTCCTTATCATTGCGAGTTTTTTTGTAACAAATATGCATAAGAAGTGAATGAACAAACAGAAGTTTCCGCAAAAGTTTACAGCCAGTGTTCGCGAAGCAAAGCAAAAGCCAGTTTACAAAAATTGACACAGACTGTACAACTGCAAATATGCATAAGAAGTGGATGAACCACCAGAAGTTTCCTCAAGAGTTTACAGCCAGTGTTCGCAAAGCAAAGCAAAAGCCAGTTTACACAAATTAACACAGACCGTACAACTGCAAATATGCATAAGAAGTGGATGAACAACCAGAAGTTTCTGCAAGAGTTTACAGCCAGTGTTCACGAAGCAAAGCAAAGGCCAGTTGACACAAATTAACACAGACCGTACAACTGCAATTATGCATAAGAAGTGGATGAACAACCAGAAGATTTCGCAAGAGTTTACAGTATTAGAAAAAGCAGTGGCTGGGATTACGAGTAGGACTCGCAACGCCTAAGCCACGGACGCCGCTCGCTATGGAGTACCTCGTGATAAGGGGAACAGTTTCGGAGGAAAGAGAAGCAGAAGACTACGAGAGAGGAAGTGCTAGACAGTTAGTAGAATCATGGCATGGAGGATCATGACATGGAGGATCATGGCATGGAGGATCAGGGCATGGAGGATCATGGCATGGAGGATCATGACATGGAGGATCATGGCATGGAGGATCATGACATGGAGGATCATGGCATGGAGGATCATGGCATGGAGGATCAGGGCATGGAGGATCAGGGCATGGAGGATCAGGGCATGGAGGATCAGGGCATGGAGGATCATGGCATGGAGGATCATGACATGGAGGATCATGGCATGAAGGATCATGGCATGGAGGATCATGGCATGAAGGATCATGGCATGGAGGATCATGGCATGGAGGATCATGGCATGGAGGATCATGGCATGGAGGATCATGACATGGAGGATCATGGCATGGAGGATCATGACATGGAGGATCATGGCATGGAGGATCATGGCATGGAGGATCATGGCATGGAGGATCATGGCATGGAGGATCATGACATGGAGGATCATGGCATGGAGGATCATGGCATGGAGGATCATGGCATGGAGGATCATGGCATGGAGGATCATGGCATGGAGGATCATGGCATGAAGGATCATGGCATGGAGGATCATGACATGGAGGATCATGGCATGGAGGATCATGGCATGGAGGATCATGGCCTAGAGGATCATGGCATGGAGGATCATGACATGGAGGATCATGACATGGAGGATCATGGCATGGAGGATCATGGCATGGAGGATCATGGCATGGAGGATCATGGCATGGAGGATCATGGCATGGAGGATCATGGCATGGAGGATCATGGCATGGAGGATCATGGCCTAGAGGATCATGGCCTAGAGGATCATGGCCTAGAGGATCATGGCCTAGAGGATCATGGCATGGAGGATCATGGCCTAGAGGATCATGGCCTAGAGGATCATGGCCTAGAGGATCATGGCATGAAGGATCATGGCATGGAGGATCATGGCATGGAGGATCATGACATGGAGGATCATGGCATGGAGGATCATGACATGGAGGATCATGACATGGAGGATCATGGCATGGAGGATCATGGCATGGAGGATCATGGCATGGAGGATCATGGCATGGAGGATCATGGCATGGAGGATCATGGCATGGAGGATCATGGCCTAGAGGATCATGGCCTAGAGGATCATGGCCTAGAGGATCATGGCATGGAGGATCATGGCATGGAGGATCATGACATGGAGGATCATGGCATGGAGGATCATGACATGGAGGATCATGACATGGAGGATCATGACATGGAGGATCATGGCATGGAGGATCATGGCATGGAGGATCATGACATGGAGGATCATGACATGGAGGATCATGACATGGAGGATCATGGCATGGAGGATCATGGCATGGAGGATCGTGGCATGGAGGATCATGGCATGAAGGATCATGACATGGAGGATCATGGCCTAGAGGATCATGGCATGGAGGATCATGACATGGAGGATCATGGCATGGAGGATCATGGCATGGAGGATCATGGCATGGAGGATCATGGCATGGAGGATCATGGCATGGAGGATCATGGCATGGAGGATCATGACATGGAGGATCATGGCCTAGAGGATCATGGCATAAAGGAACATCTGTTTCAGAAGTGGGCACCAGACAGGAGGCTGTGGTATGACATCAACCATACCGTCATACAGCATGGGCTTTACGAAGTCTACACACACACACACACACATCACACATCACACACACACACACACACACATCACACACATCACACACACACTCACGCACGCGCTCACATGCACTCACTCACACATATACATGTAAAATAAGAATGAAGTAAATTTAAAGATAAAACCCGCTGATTTCAACAAGCGCTGATCTTATATACGACAATAACAAATTTTAACCCCATCTCTGTGTGTGTTCTGATGCCTAATATGGGGGAAGGAAAGGGAGGAGGGTAGGCTCACTGCCCCCAAACAGCAATAAGGACGTTTCCTTCGAAGTGAGAGTGCATTTGCCTGAGAGGCGAGGAACCAACAGCCTGCATATCAAGTCAGCTAATCTATAAAAGTGATGTAAAAGCGAAACTCAGGTTTTTGAAGAAGACCTAAGTCCAGAAATGAAAAACAAATTTTCCACCGGACTTTAAGTCGGTGAACGCTAAGAAGTAATGAAGACTGGCTGCAATGAATCTCCAAAACAGTGTTTCACCTTGATTTTACATTCATACAAATTGCTGTTAGACTATGTCTTGGTATGATCTTTCCTCTTGTATCACCGCCTTTAGGGATTTTATAATAAGGGTATGTAAAGCAAAGGACCCTTTTCCCTGCCCTCTGTCGTATTGGGCATATAGACCGCATAAGCTGAAGGCAGGCTAGCAAGAGGTAAACAGTGATACAAGAGGAAAGATAATACCAAGATGTATATATTCTATAGACCAATCGGTACTTGGAGGGTGATGTGGTCATCATCAGGCCGAATGCCTTTACCTCCCAGGAATTCACTTGGTACCCATGTTAGGCTGGGTCTACCCGGGTCTACCAGTTAGATGCTTATTTGAAACTACAACCGTCAGGCCTAAGGCGAATATTTAGCCTCTGCACCACAGTGGCTCGATAATAGCCTAAACTAAAAATATGTTTGCCTCTGGGTTAAAATATGTTGCTTTATTAATAACCAACTCCAGTTGACGTAACAGGACAGTCCAGCATTGTAGAGTGTGGTAAGGCTGGGTTTCCCGGCTTTCTGGTGCTTTTAACGACCCCAAAACATCTAGAACTAGCCTAACCCCAACCCACCTACGTCCAACGAGAGAGAGAGCAGCCTAGATCCCACGACTGCATGCAATCTAGGTCCGATGACTGCAGGCAGCCTATCTACCACCTCCTGAAATATTAGACTGTCTAGTGACCTGTGGATTTCTCCTGTTTGGGGTAAGATATTAATAAAGAACCTAAAGTACTGAGAAAACAACATAAAACATTACTTTGTATCCACGCATCAACGTGCAAGAACTGCGACTGCGGCCCACACACAGTCCTCAATGGCAAAATTAAAAAGGGTTAAAACAAATTACAGTTGCTCAAAAATACGCTATGTCTTCACACTACCATTCAGCCCCATAAACTGCGGCCAGAGGACGTTCACTGCATAAAGAACGCGGTGGCTTGACTATTTTGCCGACATCTGTAAGCCGGAAATGAGGCTTAACTCAAATGCTGTCGCGAGACCTTGGTTAATCATGGCGGGGTTCTAAATTTACCTCATCAAACGGGTATGAATAAGCTTGTGTTGACACGGTTAAAAATTGCACAAACTTCATCAGTCGTAATTGAATAACGGCCTGTTTGTTTTTGTCCTTCACGTCTGCCTCGACAAACATGAGCATCTCAAGGAACTCGTCGCACCCTCCGACTTTGCAACCTCCCCGGGGAATCCCCGCCCAGGCAAAAACCAATCAATTTTTATTAATCACAACAACTTAGAGGGCCGCAGTAAATAATATTTGCTCAGAGACACCAGTTCTGCTTCTCTGGAACTCCCCAAAGTCACCGGAGACAATCCATCGGTTCCAGACATTGTTCGAATTTCCTTGACTTCTGTTGTCAGTACCGTGACCTTCATTATTTTAATCTCAGTCAATCTGGATACAGCCTTGTCAAATATCGTGGTTGGGTGAGGGATTGGAATCATTGCAGTGTTTGGGAAATGATAGTAGAACATTTAGGTGATAAATACAAGTGCGCAAGTGAAATGGTGAAGAAACATTAAATGATCTGCCCTATTAGAGACTCATTTGTAATGGCATGCAATACAATGTAAGTAAAAAAAAGTGAAGTAAAGATCCATTTTTACGCCTTTAGGCGCATCAGGCATTCAAAGAGCATAATACTTTTACAGATCAATCGGCACTAGGTAGATAATGTGGTGCGCATTACGCCGGCCGTCTTTACTTCCCCAGGACATACATCCTGATACAAATTTTTAGTCGGGTCGACCGGCGACGCCTCATACCATGATACAAATCCACGCAGCCAGCAGTATGTTTCGATCGTGGTACGTTGGACATTCAATACAAGGCATACATCAAAAGAGGAGAGAGGCGTAGATCCCGTGAACACCAAGAACAAGGTGGACAGATAATATAAGAGACACTTATCATCATCATCATCATTTTCATCATCATCATCAGGTAGCAGGTCCTTTGCAGAACGTCACTCTCATCACGGTCTGCCTAAAAGAAACTCTCTGTCTCCTGCCAGCTCTCCCTTCTCGTGTACTTTCAAATTCAAGTAGTCACTTATAACCAGTGCCTATCTTCGTGTTGGTCGCTTCCTGCCCCTTCTTCTTGGTACCATGCCTCCTACTATCATTTTCTTCCAATCCGCTACGGCGCTTGATAAGACCAAAATATTTCAACTTCCGAGACAAGGTGTTGTTTATTAGCGTCAGATCTGTTAAAATGCCAGTATTTCTTCTCTTCTTTGTCCGTGGTATTCTAAGAATATTTCTATAGAATTTCAGCTCAAAAGCCCCTATTTTCTTACTTAAGAACTAGGGGATATGCCATGGCTCACATCCGTATGTTGCTACAGGGAATATGAATGCTCTCAACATTTTAATTTTGAGTTCATTGCTGATTCTTAATCATTGACTTTTTAAATCAGAGACTCTAGTAAATAGTCATATTTGTCTATGTAAATAGTCATATTTGTCTATGTAAATAGTCATATTTGTCTATGGTTGAGGCAGCCAAAGAAAAAAAAAGAAAAATTCACAAAACTGAATTTTCCTCAACATTAAAGGCAAAAGAGGAAAGGAAGAAGCAGAAGGAGAAGAAAATGAGGAAAAGGATGATGCGAAGGAGAAGGAGGAGGACCAAAAAGAAGAAGAGCTAGAGTAGGAGGAGTAATAATAATAACAATAATAAGGACTCGTGTCTAAACCTTATTGGGAGCACCAACATTTTATAGTCGAATCTGTACTCGAATGACATCTCTTTGACAGTCTTAACTTCCCACAATATTTCCTACTAGAAATTTTAGGCTGGATCATCCAGCCAAATGTAAACTTAAAAGAAAGTAGTATAATTAACTGTTATTTCTTATGGTAGGTAAGTCATTGCAACAATAACCATGAATACAGGTTTTCTGAAGAGAGTGACAATTAAAGTACTACTGAAAAAAAGGGGGAAAGGGTGGGAGAGAGGGAGAGGGGGAGGTGGGAAAAAGGGGAGGGGGGGGGGGAGGCAGTCACACAACTGTGAAGAATCACTGAACGTCAAGCAGTTTTCAAAGTAAATAAAAAGAGTACTATTTAAGCCTACATGATTAAGAATTACAGACAAAACATTCAGCACATAAATGCCGACTTCACTCATTCGATGCAAGCGAACCAGTGCACTTCTACTAACTTGTGTTTTTTTTTCCCCCAGACAAACATGCAAGCACACATACATACGTTAAATATATAGAGACATAGGCAGATACGCAGTGAGACAGAAAGTATGCAAGTGCTTGTCTGAGTAAATATAGATAGATAGACAGACAGACTGTCAGAAAATTAGATGTATTCAGTATTTTCAACTTCTATTGTCTCCCTGCCATAAAGCACTTACTGTCCATTTTCAGAACGACGAGCAGACATTAAACATGTGTGTTCACCGTCACGAAGCGTATTTGGTTTTTGGTCAAACTGTTTTTTGTTTGTGTCTGTTTTGGCTCTAAACGCTAACAGTGTCGCTCAGTATAAAAATCTCCATCTATCTGCTTGGCGTGCGGTCGGGAAATGGAAGATGAGCCTCAACAGCCCCCGTGCCGTCCAGATCTAGTGCAGAACTGAACTAGCAATTAAAACCATGCCTTGTGGTAGTGATCCCAGACTACGAGCGTCTGTTTGCACAGCGGTGTTGGTTAAAGTGAGAGCAACAACAAAAAATAAGCCCCGTTACATTAGATATGAGGGTACATTCTTTGTCAGCCATTAATGGCGCCTCCAGGTAAATGTTGGGCATACCGAAATACTCAATTCGTGTCAAAATTAAAACCTTCAGTTATGTTACTCAGAACAATTCATAATTGCTGTTAGAATGAAACAGAACCAGTATTATTGCACGTGGCAACAGTTCTGCGATGATCTATAACGGTTTTACCTGCGTGCACTTCACATTTTTGTGAATGCTACAGCATATCAAGATGCAGGCTGCAGCCGATCGAATAGAAAGGAAAAACAAAAACCTGCAGTGGTAAGCCCGTGCTTGAAAAATAATGCTTCTTCGTATAAATGGAGATGATGTCGTTAAGGTCAGTTTAATTACAACAAATTATACAAACCGTTTAAATGAAGGCATCCGGAAGAATATTCTCAGTGTGTTTTGAAATATCGTTAGGAAGTCTTTAGTTGTGGTTTTCTAAATGTTATTAGCCATTGTATGTTTAGACTGTGGCTAAGACCCGCTAATTCTTGAACTTCGATGAATGTGGGCATTGTAGCATTACCTTAACTTTTGTTCTTTATCAGGAGGTGTAAATCAAACAAGTTGTAGAGAGGCAACTTAAACAGCAAAACATGCAATGTTTCTCACACCTCTAGAAAATAAAAATAAAAAGCCCCTAGTGCTTCCCTGGGCGCTAAAGAATTTCTGAGGAGAAAACCTTTCAGGAACTGAACTCCACGGGACAATACCGCCTGGTTCAACACTTAATTCTGTGACATAGTTAAGTCCCCTGAGGAAAACGGCACTAGAGTGTTCAAGAGCACGTGCTAAGTGTTTGCCTTAGCATTTCTTTCCGTTTCTTCTTTCCCCCATGTTTTTGATGCCAGAAATCACTTTCAATTGAGCAGATGGTAATCGTGGTTGCAAGTTTCCGAATACAAATATTTAGAGCGCAAATCCGTTACTTAGTTGCCTATCCTTTACAGGACGTTGGAGAGACAACCCCATTATTTTTTGGCTCTGGTAGTTTTTCTAGACAACTTTTACGTTCAGTAAGTAGTTTGCCACTGCTACTGCCGGATATAATTTTTAGAACCGGGACTAAGAGTTAGGAACGCAAGGATAGATCCACTGCCTACCCACAAGCATGTTATAAGAGTCGACTAACTGGTAGCTTCCTTTGAATTTAGAGTGCATCTGCCTAAGGGGCAAGAAACCAACAGTCTGCATGCACATGATCATACTCACATGTCGGATATGTAAAACGGATTTGCGCGAAAATAAATGAAGTTCTGGAGCAGAATTAGAATCCAGAAGTGGGCGAAACAAGCACTTTCAGCCGGTGAAGGCGAAGAAGAAGAGGAAGAAGAACTGCTTGGAAAGGAAAAGCGATAAAGGAACAAAATATACTAATTTCCGTATCTCTGCCTGGTCCGAAGTTCAAGTTAAATTAAAACCTTCGGGGTTCCCATTATAACATAACCATATGGTTCAACACGGCCTACCAGAATTTGTAAAGGTAGGATTCTCATCCGTAAGGTGTTAATCTTCCGAACTGCAATCATGGAGGAAAAAACAAACTTCAATCCAATGAGGAAATGAGCTGATCATCATATGTATATCCTAGAGCAGTGGTTCTCAAACTTCCTAATGCCGCGACCCTCTATTGTTTTCCGATGATCTTAGGTGACCCCTGTGAAAGGGTAGTTTGCCCCCCCCCCCCACCCCAAAGGGGTCGCGACCTACAGATTTAGAACCGCTTTCCTAGAGTGTGTTAAGTTAGTTGCGTATCCTTTACACGACGTTGCAGAACCATCCCCAGCATTTTTTTTTTTTTTTCACTGTTGTGGTTTTCTTGGCAAATTCACGACCAGTAGTTTGCCATTTCTTTTTGGACGATCGGCTTCTCTAAACCACTGTCAAAACCAACGCAAAGCGCAAGGCCCGCAACTGGGATCAAACCCGGCACCCCGGCATTACAAAGCGTGTTCGCTCATCTGCTCTAGAACTTGTTCTCAATAAAATGGTACGGCTAAGTCGAGATTAGGCCCACTGCCCTTTAACAAGCATGTCGTAAAAGCGTAGTGCATCTGCGTGAGAGACGAGGGACAAACAATCTGCAGACAGAAGTGAACGAACAACCATAATTTTCGCCGGAGCGTGCAGCCGGAAAACGCGAAAAAAAAAGAGGAATACATGTTGGTCTCTACACAATATGGATTTAGCATCATATGCCCGAGAAACATCCTTTACATTATGTAAAGTATGCCATGAAATACATCTGTGATATGTGGCGGATACGTTCTTTGTTTGTGTTGTGTGGGCGAGCGTACGCGTGTGTGTGTGTATAACGTGACCACACCAGCTGCTTTGTCTCCTTGTGTCGAAGTTCAAGGGTAGCACTGACGTAACTGTCAACAGCTATTCGACGACGGTCGCTAGCTCCAGTCCATCCCTCGGAGCAGCTTCCACTTTCAGAAAAGCAAACATGGCGCTCGAGCCTCCCGCCAAGTCCTCCCTTCTTCAGAGTTGATTGAAAATTCTCACAGACCATTAGCATTGTAAAGGGCGCGAGTAAACGAATCTCACCTCTTTCCTTCAACGGGGACTCCATTATCTAGTTTACCGTCAATTGTGTCATTTGCATCAAAAAGAAGTCTTCTGAAAAGAGGCGTTCGTGACGTGAAACACGTTTTCTCTTTAAATTAAAACTACCGTCTGTGGCACAAGATGAGACCGCTGGCTATAGTGACGGGATCATTACTTCAACACAATTTTACCAAAGTAGGATGATGCCGTCTTTAACTTTTTCAGTACCCTTCTTCTTTTTCTTATCCTACTGCTGCTGTTGCTGTTGCTTTTTCTTCTTCTTCTTCTTCTTCTTCTTCTTCTTCTTCTTCTTTTTTTCTTCTTCTTCTTCTTCTTCTTCTTCTTCTTCTTCTTCTTCTTCTTCTTCTTCTTCTTCTTCTTCTTCTTCTTCTTCTTCTTCTTCTTCTTCTTCTTCTTCTTCTTCTGCTTCTTCTTTTCCTCCTCCTCCTCCTCCTCCTCCTCCTCCTCCTCCTTCTTCTTCTTCTTCTTCACCTTCTTCTTCTTCTTCTTCTTCTTCTTCTTCTTCTTCTTCTTCTTCTTCTTCTTCTTCTTCTTCTTCTTCTTCTTCTTCTTCTTCTTCTTCTTCTTCTTTTTCTTCTTCTTCTAGTTGATGCCGAGTGATGGTGGTAGTCATAAATATCCACAGCCTATGTGTCGCGTACTTTCAATCATTTCTGATGCAGGTGATGTTCCATGCCATGATGTCAAATTATCCAGCATCTTCTCTCTCGTTCTCCCTCTGCCTCTGTTCTCCTCCAACTTTCCCACCGTCACGACGTGAACCAGCTTCCCCTTCTCATGACATGACCAAAGAATGTAACCCTTACACACAAATATAAAAGGTAAGAAACGACATTGATACAGAACGCACTTATCCTCACAGTACTGCATGTTACGCTGTGCTGGTATAGGGTGAACATACGTGACGTTTTCGTGGGGACAAACTTGTGTTTTCGGTGTATCCCGTCAGTCCCATCTGTATACATACCACACCCACACACACGCACACGCACACACACACACACACACACCCACACCCACCCACACACACACGCACTCACACATTCACTAGTCAAATGTCTCGTTAAAAAAAAATATCGTAATAATCTTACATACATATAGAGTTGTATCTGTAGATATTTTCAAATTCCAAAGTCTTGGACACTTTTAATGCCCTAATTGGAAGTCAGAAATTGTATTAGTTCCCTTAATGATTAAGGATACTGAAAAAAAAAAAAAAAAATTAGTGGGATGTCCGGTTTTCAGCTCCAGATATTATTGTCGTCCTAGTTAAGGGTTGAGTAATCATAACTTTTTTGAGGGTTGAACGGGGTATCTTGGATCTGCTTTGTTGGTCTGTCATCCATATCTGGGTTTTTTGTGTGTGTGTCTCAGAGTGATAAACATCTAGGTAGCAGACCAGAGAGGACAATCCGATTTATCAACACAGAGTAGCTTCTGCAATTCAATTCTCAACAGCTAGCACAGGACACGAAAATCATACATGGGCAGAGAATGCTACTGTATAAAATAGCGGTTCTCAACCTGTGGGTCACGTCCCTTTGTGGGTCGAACGACCCTTTCACAGGGGTCGCCAAGGACCATCGCAAAACACATATTAATTGAAGCTATGAAGAAAAGACAAAGAAGTGTATGGTTGGGGTCTCTACAGCATGAGGGTCGCGGCATTAGGAAGTTTGAGAACCCCTGGTATAAAATAATTAAGAATACCATTTAGCATCAGCAGGTAAGTACAACGGGTGTAGAGCGTGTGGAAGACCTCGGAAAATATGGAGTGATGGCAGAAATGAACATCAGTCTTAAAAGTGCTCTTGACAGAGCTCATCAACGAAGTATCTCCACCCGACACTTCGATGAGGTACAAGGTGGAAGAGAAGAAGAAGAAGGTAAGTCGAGTTTGAAGGTCTCGGGGACGAAGTGGTCACGCCGTTTACTTTGCTCTCTGAAAGTGGTGGGTTCGCTTTAAGGCTGCGCCGTTCAGTTTAGGAGTACAGTCTTTACGACCATCCCCTGGGAATCGTCGCCGGAGCCACAGACTTCGTGCTCTGTGCGGTGTTTTTGGCAGATTGCTTGCTGTTCTACGGGGAGAAACCGAGTCATATGGGGTCAAACCCGGTGTCGATCCTCTCGCCTTTAACTTTTTTTTTTTTTAGGTAGGTCAGGTAAACGACCTTCTTCAGGCGATTGATTTATCGCTGACTTTGTAATAGACGCACATTTTTAAAGGCCAGTTAGTACTCGATGGGTGGTGTGTTCAACATCATGCCGGTCGCTATTTCTGACCAGAAGATTTTTGGTCAACCATTTTAGACAAGGCCGACCGGCGAAATGTCACTTAAAAAAGATCTCATCCATGCGGATTCAAAGTTCAGTATCATCCTTATCATAATATAGCAGGTCCTTTGCAGAACGACGCTCTCATCACGGTCTGCATGAAAGAAACTCGATCTCTCACCAGCTCTTCCGTCTCGTGCACTTTTCTACCCAATGTGTTACTTATAAGCTGTGAACCATCTTCGCGTTGGTCGTCCATTGCCACTCCTTCTTGGTATCATTTTTTACAATCCTCCGTGGGGCTTAAAATTGCCAAAATATTTCCGTTTCCGAGACAAAATGCTGTTTGTTTCTTCGATATTAGGATTTTTTAGCATGTCAATATTTGTTTTCCTTTTTGATTCATGGTATTCTGAGAATCTTGCCAAAGCATGTCAGTTCAAAAAGCCTTAATGACGGCAAGACAGTCCACGGCTCTCATCCGTATGTTGCTCCGGGGAGGATTTCAAAATTTGACCTTTTCCTTTGCAGTTACTTAACCATATACTTTTTATGTTGTCTATTAGTAGCATATTCTTGGGAAATACTAAAAAGAACAACTTGAGACTTCCAGTAATGACAAAGTGGCACTGACCGCAAAATATGCAGCTCATTCCCTGGGGTCCGTTTCACAAACTGGCTAAGTTAACCTTATAAGTGTTTGCAACTCTAACGTGCTAATCTAAAGAAAATAGACGCAACAAAGGACGAACACACCAGGACGATGAACATATTGAGAGGACGTGGTCTGCAATGGTATCCGCACACAAATTAAATCTGGCCCATTCTTTGGAACCCTGTGCTCAACAAATATTAGCGACCCCACACGCGGAGTGTTGACACACCAGCGGGGAGGAGGTGGCTGATGGGAAATTGACGTACTGGAAGTGGGTGCCGTGTAGATTGTGTACAAGTGTAAGTTTAAGTGATCTTTTTCTTTTCTTTTTTTTTCTCTTCTTCTTTCTTACTTTCTTTCTTTCTTTTTTTTCTTTCATGTTTCTTTCTTTCTTTCTTTCTTTCTTTCTTTCTTTCTTTCTTTCTTTCTTTCTTTCTTTCTTTCTTTCTTTCTTTCTTTCTTTCTTTCTTTCTTTCTTTCTTTCTTTCTTTCTTCTTTCTTTCTTTCTTTCTTTCTTTCTTTCTTTCTTTCTTTCTTTGTTTCTTTCTTTCACTCTTTTTTTCTTTGTTTCTTTGTTTCTTTCTTTCTTTCTTTCTTTCTTTCTTTCTTTCTTTCTTTCTTTCTTTCTTTCTTTCTTTCTTTCTTTCTTTCTTTCTTTCTTTCTTTCTTTCTTTCTTTCTTTCTTTCTTTCTTTCTTTCTTTCTTTCTTTCTTTCTTTCTTTCTTTCTTTCTTTCTTTCTTTCTTTCTTTCTTTCTTTCTTTCTTTCTTTCTTTCTTTCTTTCTTTCTTTCTTTGCTTTCTCTCTCTCTCTTTGTGTGTGTGTGTGTGTGTGTGTGTGTGTGTGTGTGTGTGTGCATGTTTGCGTCGATGTATGTTTGTTAATAAAAGTACAAAAGTCCATCAATCAGCTCTTTCAGTCCCAAACAACGTTCTGTGTGTGTGATCAGCAATTGCATAGACCAGTGCTTCCCAAACTTAAGTGGCTCACAGCCCTCTTTCCAATGATAAAATCACTAACACCTTTTTTCTCCCCAAAAAGAAATCATTATGTGCCGCACCGCGCTCTATGGCCTAACAATAAGGTAATTAAGTCTTTACCTCCTATCTAATTTGACGTTGATCATACTTTTGCGTCTTTTTCTGTTAAAATATATATTCTCTAACGGAACAATGCAAAGAAAAACAGATGATTTAGCAAACATAACACCCACCTTTAGACTATAAATATTTTATGAAATGACAAATAAACAAAAAACAACAATAATAGATCAAGCAGATGTAACAAGAGAGACGAAAAGAATAAAAGTAACAGCTTAATTTGCTAATCCAATTAATAATAATGAAAATAAAGAAAATACAAAGAAATAATGACACGCAATGGCAAGACAACAGCAGCGTAGAAAGCTTAAACAAAATATGAAACACTTAATGTATATAGTATTAGAATAAAGTTACCTATTTTAAATACTAATATTATTTTAGTTTTAACATATGCCAGCTTATGTTGGGGAGTCAATAAAGATATAAAACGAAAGTTTCATGAATTCGAAAACAAATGCCCGAGGAAAACAATGAACATAAAATGGGATGATTCAAAAGGAGTGAAGAAATGAGACAAATGCCTGGACAACAAACTAGTTTTAACAGATATAAGACAGAGAAGATGGCGCTATATTGGACATATTTTGAGAAGAGACAAACAGAGAATCCAAAAGAGGCACTGAGATAGAAAGTAATAGAAATGATGAAAAAAGGAAGTCAAAAAGAAACTCTTAGGCGAACGATGTTGAGAGAAGCCAAAGCTGCTGGTCCTGATTACGTCCATGATAGACGTGATTGCACAGGACATGAAGGAATGGAGAAATAGACTGCAAGTCCGATGTGACATACAAACGCACAATATGAAAATGAGTGTATGAATCGAACAAACAGAAAGATGCAATGACCAATGTACTGTCTTCTTCATGTCACTTCTTCCATCCTACGTTTCACAGCAGTGTCACTACGACGCAGCAAACGGCGAGATTCTTACCTAAGTAGCATGTAGTTCGTTCTAGGTCGGCTTTAACGGACAAGAATGGTTTGTTTCGAAAAGTGCAAAGCAAATGACTAGTCCAACCGTTATTCTTATACAGGGCGATGTATGTGTTCAAAGCAGGGAACGTGCAGATTGTCTAAAGAAACAACACGACCACTTTGGCTCTGGTCAAGAGGGATGTCATTAGTGTCATGTGAGATGTATATCCTGAAAATAAATATCATGGGTAATAAATCGGACGGGGAGTGGCTTGCCGAACGGTAAGAACGCTGGGCTCTCCAGCGGGAGACCCGGGTTCGAATCCTCGGTAAGGCTGGGGTCACACTAGTTTAATTCTGTCGGGGACAAAATAAAATCCTCACCTGTAGAAAGTGCCGCACCGCGCTCTATGGCCTAACAATAAGGTAATTAAGTCTTTACCTCCTATCTAATTTGACGTTGATCATACTTTTGCGTCTTTTTCTGTTAAAATATATATTCTCTAACGGAACAATGCAAAGAAAAACAGATGATTTAGCAAACATAACACCCACCTTTAGACTATAAATATTTTATGAAATGACAAATAAACAAAAAACAACAATAATAGATCAAGCAGATGTAACAAGAGAGACGAAAAGAATAAAAGTAACAGCTTAATTTGCTAATCCAATTAATAATAATGAAAATAAAGAAAATACAAAGAAATAATGACACGCAATGGCAAGACAACAGCAGCGTAGAAAGCTTAAACAAAATATGAAACACTTAATGTATATAGTATTAGAATAAAGTTACCTATTTTAAATACTAATATTATTTTAGTTTTAACATATGCCAGCTTATGTTGGGGAGTCAATAAAGATATAAAACGAAAGTTTCATGAATTCGAAAACAAATGCCCGAGGAAAACAATGAACATAAAATGGGATGATTCAAAAGGAGTGAAGAAATGAGACAAATGCCTGGACAACAAACTAGTTTTAACAGATATAAGACAGAGAAGATGGCGCTATATTGGACATATTTTGAGAAGAGACAAACAGAGAATCCAAAAGAGGCACTGAGATAGAAAGTAATAGAAATGATGAAAAAAGGAAGTCAAAAAGAAACTCTTAGGCGAACGATGTTGAGAGAAGCCAAAGCTGCTGGTCCTGATTACGTCCATGATAGACGTGATTGCACAGGACATGAAGGAATGGAGAAATAGACTGCAAGTCCGATGTGACATACAAACGCACAATATGAAAATGAGTGTATGAATCGAACAAACAGAAAGATGCAATGACCAATGTACTGTCTTCTTCATGTCACTTCTTCCATCCTACGTTTCACAGCAGTGTCACTACGACGCAGCAAACGGCGAGATTCTTACCTAAGTAGCATGTAGTTCGTTCTAGGTCGGCTTTAACGGACAAGAATGGTTTGTTTCGAAAAGTGCAAAGCAAATGACTAGTCCAACCGTTATTCTTATACAGGGCGATGTATGTGTTCAAAGCAGGGAACGTGCAGATTGTCTAAAGAAACAACACGACCACTTTGGCTCTGGTCAAGAGGGATGTCATTAGTGTCATGTGAGATGTATATCCTGAAAATAAATATCATGGGTAATAAATCGGACGGGGAGTGGCTTGCCGAACGGTAAGAACGCTGGGCTCTCCAGCGGGAGACCCGGGTTCGAATCCTCGGTAAGGCTGGGGTCACACTAGTTTAATTCTGTCGGGGACAAAATAAAATCCTCACCTGTAGAAAGTGAAAGCGGAAGAACCACTAAAGATAATGAAAAAAAGAAATGGACATAAAATGGAATTAATTCTAGAGAAAGGAAGAAATGAGATACATGACTAGGCAACCAACAAGTGTTAACAGTCACAAGACAGACAAGATGACGCTACATAAAACAAATTGTCAGAAAAGACAACTAGAGGATCCAAAAGAGTTACTGAAATAGAAAAAAAAAGTATTGACGAAACGAGAACTTTAAAGAGAGTTGTTGAGAGGAGGAGGAGCTGCAGCAGGAAGAGAAGATGAAGAAGAAGAAGAAAAAGCAGAAGAAACTTAGCCTCTTTGATATAAAGTTTATGTTTTTGAAAAGAGTAACTTGACCTCGGAAAAAAAAAAGGTAATCCAAATTTTAATTGTAAAAAAAAAAAAAGACGGAAAAAAAAAAATGGCTACGTATTGGTCAGTTGTTTTCGTCTGACGACTAGCTAGTAGACAGTGTCAATGTTGCACTTGCAACAGCCTCGTTTAATCTTTTGTCCGATTTGCTAAAGGATCACAAACTTGTCTCCCAGACATAACAGAAGCGTTTGCCAGAGCCAATTTGTTCGCCATTGCGCTCAAATATTATTATTATTTGAGCAAATCTGGCCTGGCGAAGATCCGCTCCTGTTTCCACACGCCACAGCGCAATGTTGTGCCAAGGAAATCGTTCTATGGACAAGAAGGTTCTCTACGTGAGCAAGATAGTCCGTCACCGTGTGGAATCTTTCGTGTTCACTTCCGGGGATAGAAAGAATCATGGGACTGCTATTGGGGCTAATAGAAAGGCTGGCTTTTGTCGTTGCCATGTTCCCTCGATGCAGAAGGCTTGAGTGAGGTCTATCAATGAGAGATTAGCTACGGACAGGAGCTTTCTGCGTGGCACATTTTTTACAAGTATCCCTGTTGTTTACTTTTATTTTCTTGTTACTGGTGCTTTCCAGGCGTGTCCTCACAGAGAATACATTGGGCGCAGAGGATATGGGGGGGAGGGGGATTTTCCCTCCACCAATAATTTCCAAGCTTTGAAGGAGGGGGTGTTTCTTGCTCTCTAAAAATTACATCGAAGAGGAAGGGGTGGGGGGGGGGGGGAAGGAGGGGGCTAAGGTGCATGAACCTCCAGGTTATGGTACCTATGGTGCTATCGCAGTTACCTCTTTTTGTACCATGTAACGCACCACAAGAGATGGTCAAAACAAGGAATGGTTCTTTTCTGACTCTCGTCTATCGCAGCTGCATTAGCCTGCCCTGTTTAAGTAATTATAGTCCATTCCAAATATTGTACCCAACTTCAAAAATCTTTAACTCAGTAACCATTCGGTGTAAGTTGTTGAAATGTGGCCTGCGACCTGTTGTTGTTAGATTATTTTTAAATGTAGAAAAACATATTGTTTCCATTTTGCTTTATTTGCGGTGTGTGTGTGTGTGTGTGTGTGTGTGTGTGTGTGTGTGTGTGTGTGTGTGTGTGTGTGTGTGTGTGTGTGTGTGTGTGTGTGTGTGTGTGTGTGTGTGTGTGTGTGTGTGAAACCCCCCCCCCCTCCCAAACACTGGGACCTCAGAACCTACACGGCGAAATTGTTTTTAAGATCCCGGGATATGGATAATAAAATTAAATATTGGGTCACAATCGGAAAGATGTGTGGAAAAAGAGATAGAGGAAGACAATACGATACGATTTTTATAAGCTTTTATTCACGACAGTGACAAGTTTAGAGACTGGTCTAGTACATTCTGTCTGAGTTCACCTATTGTGCAGAAGCATAACAGTTACGTCAGTTAGCAAGGCACTTAGTAACCACTGTGGTATTGTTGATGATCATAATGATGATGAAGATGATATTGCATGAAGAATTTTAGGTGCTTTATTAATATCCGACCACAGATGACGTCACATGACAGTCCATTTTAGAGGGTGGTGACACTGGGTTTCCTCGCTTTCTGATGCTTTTAACGATTTCAAAACATCTAGAACTGGCCCTAACCCCAAACCCACCTACGTCCCACTAGGGAGAGCAGCCTAGGTCCCACGACTGCATGCAGCCTATCTACCATGCCCTAAAATATTAGACTGTCCCGTGACCTGTGGATTTCCCCTGTTTGGGGTGGGATATTAACAAAGCACCGAATTGTATGCTTCGTCACAGTGAAAGAAATACCTGTTTTATTACTTACATTTCCATAAATGTGGTAACTGGCCTCTACAGGTGTCGCAATCGACGTGACATCCCAATGGGCACTCCCATGCGTGCTCAGTCCTCCGATGCAGCAGCCACTCCAGCGATCTTGTTAGCGTCAGATATACATTTTTGTTTTAACCTGATGGAGATAATAAAATGAACTATTAGCTTCAGGAAGGTGATGTATACTTGGGGGGTGGGGTGGGGGTGGGGGGTGGGGAAGGGGGTTTGAAGTGGGGTGGGGGTGGGGGGGGGGGTGTGAAGTGGGGTGGGGGTGGGGGGTGGGGAAGGGGGTGTGAAGTGGGGTGGAATCTGAGCATCGACGTACATTTGCCGAATGCCATCATGATAATGCATGTGATAGCACAGCACATACCACTGGAATGGATACCAGCACACATAAACACTTCTACTTTGTTTGCTGAATTACGCTTTCTTTTAAAAAAAATCCTCGTTGTTCGTCCATCTGGCTTCGTGCCAGGGACTGCCTTGTGCGTGTACATCCGTTTTACTGGTTTATTAGTACACGATTGGTAGCTCCTTGTTTACTTCGATTTCGAAGAAAACTCCTAATTAGTCGACTCAGGACATACTTGTGAAGGCAGTGGGTCTATTCTTGTTTTCCCTACAATGAGGCCCTGGAACCTACACGGGAGCACATACAAACAATATGGAGGTTGGGGAAATCGGTAAAAGGGGGCCTCCTCAAATATTTTTTCAAAATGCCGCAGCCTTGTTTAAGCGCGTACAATACTAATGTTGTGCTGAATTGCAAATACATTTAAAAAACAATATTTTTGAAATATTACGAAGTGTTTAAACACATATTCAGAGAGTGATTCTGTACATGGTTGGTGGGGATCGGACTGGGGGTCAGGGTGGGGGTCAACTTACGCATTTCCTTCAAGGAGCCTAAGGCTTCAAGTTCCGACGCCCCTGTACATAGATGCAGATAAATTATGAGTGCAACTGGGATTGATGAACAAGTTTTTTGCGACCTTATCGGCACAGTACTCACTGAATTATCCTCCTCAACCTCATCATCATCTTCATCATCATCATCATCGGCAGCAGCAGCAGCAAATGTAACGATAATCATTTCTTATGTGAAGTTTCGCAGGTTATAACGTTTATGAATTTGTACTTTTGTTTCTGTTGTATTTCTAAATAATAATTCACATTCCTTATTGCAGAATAAGATCATTGATCTAATCCGTGATTCTGTTCATCTTGTGAGATGGTAATAATGACAGTCTATATTTATCAACAGGGCGCACGAAGATATATTTACTTGACAGAATTACGATAAAAAGATATCAAGCGCCGTGACGGATTGGGACAAAACAATAATAGCAGAAGTCATCTTACCAGAAGCGAGCCGCCGTGGTCTAGCGGCTAGACGCTCAGCTGCGGATCGGAACGTCGGGGGTTCGGGTCCTGACGGGGGCCGGACTTCTTTTTAAAAATGACCTTGGCTGCCAGGTCGACCCAGCTTTGAGTGGGTGCCAGGTACAGTCCTGGGAAGTAAAGGTGGTTGCCATGATTATGAACACATCACCCACCAAGTGCTCTTTGGTCTATACAATATACAACTAGCCCTATATACCCAATACGCATGAAAGCGTGGAAAAGGGTCCTTTACTTACTTTACGTGGTACTAGGAAGAAGAGGCAGGAACCGATCAATGGATACAAATTAATAGCAGAAGGCCTGGTACCAGGGAAGAGGGGCAGGGGCCGACCAGCACGAAAATGGGCGCAGGATATAAGTGCCTTCTTGAATATGAAAGTGCACGATGCTGGAAAAATGGCGAAGTTTTTTTTCCCCCAGGCATGTCGTGATGAGAGCGACGTTCTGCAAAGGACCAGCTACATGATCATGAGGATAATGATGATGGTAGTGGACTGAGACATCAAAAGCATTTTCCTGCAACACATGATAATCTTGATGATAATGATGATGATGATGGTAGTGATGACAGAGATTACGAGAGTGATGATGATAATATGACAAATGCGATGATAAAATTCTGATGACCAGCTTGATGATTATTGCACAATCAAAGACAAGTTTCCACGACTTATTACACTGACCAGTGACCTGGAGATCTGGCCTTCGCTCAACTGTCAGGGGACATACAAGAGATCTGGCCTTCGCTCAACTGTCAGGGGACATACAATCAGACTGTTACTGGTAACAAGCATATTACCACTACTCCTGAAGATGGGGACACGGCGCTGATAAAAATGTTCCGAGTCCTATGATGTGGATTTTTAACTAATTTCTCATATTTTAATGACTGTGCTGATAATGATGATACTGGGGATGAAAATGATAAGACTGTAAAATCATATTTCTGTCACATCCCAGTTTCCCATACTTTCTCAATAACCGAAAGGTTTTCCCAACGGGAAGTTAAACCGGCTTCCGGTCGGGGGAAAATCAGGATGCAGGGATGAAAGTTTTAGCCGTGGAGTCGAAGCGTCTAGTTCAGGTGTGAAAAACCAACAATATTTTCTGCGCTATGGCAACCCAAGGAAGATGAAGATTACACACACAGTCCCTCTTGTGTTGTGAGTCGACTCCGCAAAACAAACATCCGCAACGACCAGGAATTCCATGACGTCTCCAGCCGCGCAGAAGAGATTGTTGACACGTTGGTCTAAGGCATGCTTGGACTGTTGATCCTGGCAAATATTCGCAGACTCCAGTCAACAATGTTGCAACTACCTTTGTAAACAACCGTCTGTTTAAACCATAGAAAGCAAAAATCTTGCTCAAGCTTTTGTAAAATCTTTGATGGTAGAGGGCGATGAAAGAGAGCGAGAATTTGAAGGAAATGAGGGGGAAAATTAGATGAAAGAAGCAACCGGATCTTGGAGACCAGAAGAAGGACAATAGGTGACCTTATACTCATTAGCTTAAGTGTTCTTCTTACTCTTCTTTTAAAAAATAGAGAAGTATGTAGCTACAGTGGTTGACAAGTTAGATAGTTAATCAGAAGATATTCCAACAACACCACAGACGGGCCGCCCGATAATCTTTCTTTTCCTGTACCAGTGGAAATCATCAAAATATTCTTAAGTGTCTCTTTTTAAATCTAGTGAAAACCTTGTGAGTCCAAGGAAACTCTTGAAACTTGTACACATAAAGTAAAAATGCATAAGGCCGCTGTCAGATGTGGCTACACTAACAGTCCCACGTCAGAGTTGGAATTAACCTTTAGCGCATCAGCAAAAGTACACGGTATTCTGAATGTAACTGGTCATCCAATGATTTAGTGCAGTCAACAATTAGCCACAGGCATGACATAAAGAGGGAGAAAAACAACAACAGCAAGACATTCAAGGATTGAACTATATAAACATTATCATTGTCGTGACGGTGGTAGTCGTGATCGTCCTTTTAGATTAGTACAAATGAGGTGTATGTGGAGGCTGCATGGTACTGTCACTCCACTCTCCCAAATATCCTCAACTCTTTTTGGCTTTAAATAATGCCAAGCTTCATTAATAATGCCAAGCCTCAATTTATACTGTGAAAAACAGGTGCATGCACGCACCCACACACACATACACACACACATACGCACACACATACACAGACACTCAAGAAACGCACCAATTGACTCCTTCTGTTGTAACTGATCATTCCCCATACCATTACACCTCCACCATTGTGCAGCAGTTTCAACAACACAAGTTTAGGCTAAACCTTTATTTCGATTACGGTAGACCTTTCATCGTCTATCATGGCACTGCAACAAAAAGAAAGAGCCAGACTCGTCTCCATTGATTGTCACCTGCCCAGGGACAAAGTTGGTTGGCCAAAAGAAGTCGATTTTGGCGGTGGCGGTACGTAAGGACAGGTCCTCGGTGTAGTCGTCGTGTCCAAAGTCCAACGTCATGTAGTCTGCTCCGAACCGTTTGATCAGACACATGAAGTCCTGAAGGCAATTCCTGCGCAGTTAAGGAAGCTGTTGTAAACCTGTCTCTGAGATGATGATCCGAATAAATCGATTCTTCACGCTAGGACGTTCACTGCGATGTCGGCCAACAGCTAAATCGGTGGCTTGGAGCCGGTGCTAAAGCCGACTTATGGTACTCCGATTTACGTTTAGATGCCTGGTAATCTGACTTTCTCCCGCCTGCAATCAGCAAATAGCTATATTCCTTAGATTTATCGATAGAGGCGCCATTTTTGACTGCTTGAAAATGAACTGAATGTTTTTGTTCAGCGTTATCCTTTTATAGGGTGTTAATGGCGTAGGCAGTCAATAGTATTCAATCCAAATTATGTTGCTTTCTCTTGCGCGCACCATAGACAATGCTCATAAATATAGCCTTAAGCACAACTGATCACTGCGTTGTAACAATTATAAAAACCCACGAAATGCATGCCCACAAGTGCACTGGACACGGTCAACAACATTCAAGTCTGCTTTTCACATCCCCGAGTACGATATTTTTTTCCCCTAAACTAATAAAAACGAGCCATCGGATAACTATGCGTTTCTTTTGTGAACAGTACAGAATAAAATCCTCGCCTGGAAAGGGGTTCCGGCTCATGATCACCAATCAGATTAGGAAAGACATTCAGTACTTGTACAGGCATTTCTCTGAGACAGAAAGATGGCGAAAAAGGAAGCTAGGCAACACATACCGTAATGACATCACCAAGAGCACATAAAGACATGACACTCCAAACCCCAAATTCAATGTCAGCTGAGGGAATGTCTTTCACCTTTAAGATTCCCGTTACTTCTAAAACAGCAGCCCGACTACCAATGACAATGTAAACAGAATGTGAACCCACATACTTAGAGGTTATTTCTGTAAAGCCTTTTTACCCCTTCAAGATGTCGAAGTATTTTCCCCCTCAATGGTGGCGCCTCGAGAAACAGAAGAAGAAGTCTACTGGGAGAGCTTCTCATCGCTAAGCTCTGGTGTTTGAAGTTTGGATTAGGCAAGGTCCTGCTAGCAGCCCGATAGCGTGATACCTTGGGATCGTCATTCAAGGCTTGCCTGGACTGGTCTGTTTTTGATCTTCCTACTTTAGAAAAAGTCGTGTCATTTGAGAGCTGGGTTACGTAGACAAGTCTCCGCTACCGTTGTGAGCCCACGTCTCTTATAAAGTGAACGTTGCCTGCTTTGATAGTTCAATGTGATATTTGAAACTATTTAAAGTAACTGCAGATTGCACTGTAAGTAGGGGTAAAAATGCTTCAGTGGGTGGAGGTGAATTTGCCAAAGGCTGAGAATGGATTTATGACTGAAGAGACATACGGGGAGAAAATAATTCGTCTTCTTCTTCTTCTTCTTCTTCTTCTTCTTCTTCTTCTTCTTCTTCTTCTTCTTCTTCTTCTTCTTCTTCTTCTTCTTCTTCTTCTTCTTCTTCTGCTACTTCTTTTTCTTCTTCTTCTTCTTCTTCTTCTTCTTCTTCTTCTTCTTCTTCTTCTTCTTCTTCTTCTTCTTCTTCTTCTTCTTCTTCTTCTTCTTCTTCTTCTTCTTCTTCTTCTTCTTCTTCTTCTTCTTCTTCTTCTTCTTCTTTCCCTCCTTGCTGCTGAAGATGTGGACAGGGCGCATGTGGGAGTGTCCCGAGTGCTGTGATGTCGATTTTTGATTCAGCATTCAACATCTGGATATTGCAAATAATATTAGGGCTTGTTTAGGTTTGTTGGGATGATAGTTCTCTGCAAAGTCATTTACATCTACCCACCGTTTGTCTGGAGAGAGGTAAACATAGATAGCTCACAGTGCCGTAGCTAATTTTGACTAATAAGAGTTCGTATTCAAAACAAACACAGTGTCGTGACTAATTTTGACTCATAAGAGTTCGTATTGTAAACAAAGATCGTATACACAGTAAAAGTTGTCACGTCTAAACAGGGCGTGTACCAAGTTGAATGTATACCTAAGCAAACGAATACTGAGGTAACACTGAATGTATAACAAAATTCTTGCCATAAAATTCATCTTCACCCTCTCGACGTTAGCATACCCGTACCCTATTAAAAACAAATGAGTAGAATCTTGGCGTCGGTTCTGTGGCTAAGTCGATGCGAACGCTTCGCTTCGTAATGCCGGGATGACGGGTTCGATCCCAGCTACGGACAATGCGACTTGCGTTGGTTTTGACAGTGGTATCAAGAAAGCCGTCCTTCCAGAAAGCAATGGCAAACTACTGGATATAAATTGCCTAGAGAAACCACACAACAGCCAGGGGCTGTTAGGGTTGGTTCTGCAACGTCCTGTAAAGGATACGCAAGTTACTAGAATCTTGGCTCTCCCGCGGGAGACACGCGTTAGAATCTATATGGTAGAGCATTTAATTTTTTTTTGTCAGGGGCATACATAGACATCGTAAGCTACAGAGTCTTCGTAACACCGAGGTGCCAGGTTCGCTCCCAGATGTAGGCGATTTGCGAGCAGACCGCCTTGCGTTAGGCTCGACAGTGGTTTCGACAGCCGACCGTTTAGAGTAATGGCAAACTACCGAATGTAAATTTGCCTAGAAACACCGCAACAGCTGGAAAGAGGAAAAATGCCGGGGTTGGTTCTGCAACATCATGTAGCTAACTTAACCTGCAGGCTTCGTGGCGAGTGCACTATCAATGCGGATCTAAAACCTCCCCACCCCACCGTCCTATGCAGCACCATACAATGGTAGTAAATGCAGTTTAAAATAAAAGACGTGGGTGGAGGTGGAAAAAGGGGGGGGGGGGAGGAGGCAGCTGTCTTAAAACACCATATTTTTTTTGAGCTTGCAGTCTACTGGATGTACAGAATGAGGTCAGAACTCAACGTCTACTAAAGAACTTCTGGAACAAGTATGGATTCTCAGTGGCTCCTCCTTTCCATGTGTGTTGATCAATAAGGAGGCTGTTCGTTGTTCAGCATTGCAAGATGATTGGGCTGCCCACAAGGTAATGCAAGACATCGCACATGGAGCCCAAGAGACAACCATTTCACTGCACAGCAAAATCACGAGTCTGGTGGTAACCGCGGTGGAGTTTTTAATTTAGCTGTCAACTCACCACGCGTTTGTGGGCTATTTTATACATGATAGAATTTTCGTAATTTCAATTAATGTTGTTGCTCTATAAACCAAAATCCCTCCTCCTCCCCCCCCCCTTTCCTCCTAAAAATGCACGTTTGTCTTGATGTCCCAAAGTTTAAAAAAGTTTCTGCCGTCTCAGAAATGACAAATGACTACAATGTATGCCAGGGCCATTTTAACTGACGGCCCGAGGATCAAATCTGGCCTGCGAAGGCCTAGCAAGTGGCTCCCGGATCAGTTGTAATGTATTAATGGTCTTTCTAGTCTGGAGCTCTAACCTCTGGCCCGTGACGATCCCCATTTTCCCAATGTTTCCTCCTGAGTAAACTCAGTTGAATAGCCCTGGTGTACTCACCGCTGTCAATGGAAATATAAAGTAGTGAGGTCTCAATTTCTTCCAGGGTGCAACTCTCGTACTGTCGTTAGAAAACCATGTTATAATTCTATCATATTTTCATTCAACCATCATCCCGCAGCACTGCGTGTCGTTGGTGGGTCACCAGTTGCTGTTGGCTGTGTAATCAGATTCATCCACATTTGACAGTCAGATGCAATGGACTTCATGCTTGTATGCCTACAGCATGTCCATTCAGTCAGCGTATCCTTTACAGAACGTTGCAGAACCAACACCAACAATCCCTGGCTGTTGTGTGGTTGTACTATGCAAATTTACGTCCAGTAGTTTGCCATTGCTTTCTGGACTGTCTGCTCTCTTGATATCTCTGTCGAAACCACCGCAAGGCGCATGACCCGCAGTTGGGATCAAGCCCGGCATCCCTGCATTACGAAGCGTACTCATCGACTTAGCCACAGAGCAAACACCTGTATTTACTACTTTTGAGTAAAATTAACTGCAACAGAACTTGACATCTAACGTAATAAATGTCTGCAGCTACAATTAAAAAGTAGCATACACTTAATTCGACTCCATCCGTCCAGTAATTGTTTCTTTAACTCATTATATATATTTTAAAAAAAAACAAAAAACATTGTCTTGTTCAGTTATTCTTATATTAATAATAGAGGTAACTTTAACCAATTTAAAGATAAGGCAATCGTTACATTTTATTCAGCTACAGCAAACCACAGAACAACACAGCATAACATAACACTGCACATACAACATAAGACTGCACAGTACAAGTAGAGCACAGTACAAGATAAAATAGCACAACACAGTACAGCATTAAACCACACTGCATAAAACAACACAGCACAACTCAACACAATACAATAATGCACAGCATGACACAACACAATACAGCACAACACAACACAACACAGTACAGTACAACACACCAGAGAATATCACAACACATCATAGCATAACACAGGTCAACACAAAACTGTACATGCAACACAACACAGCAAAACACTGTACAACACTACACAACATAGCACAAGACAACACAATTCAACAGAGCACAGCACAACACGGCACAAAATAACATAGCACAGCATGACACAGCCCAACACATACCATCACTCAGGCTGTGATGTTGTCAACAGGACGCCCGCCACCTTTACTTCCTGTCACTGTACGTGGTACTAATTTTAGACAGAGTCGACGTAGGAGCCAAGGTGATTTTTGTGATGTGGATTTCAACTCACTATCTTCGCTTGACTCCAAAAATAACTGCACTATAGCATTACAGTATTATACAGTGGCACCTCGAAATTCGAACATAATCCTTTCCGAGACGGTGATCGAATTCCAAATCGTTCGAGTTCCAAGGTAGTTTTTCCCCACGGAAAATATGAAACTAAATCAGTCTATTCCAGAATCCAAGAAACTCAGATTTTCAAGTTCATTTTTGTGTCATGGATTGAATTTTGTGTGTACTTTCATCTAACTGGTTTATTAGTGTGCAGTTGGTTGTTTCTTGCCGCTCCGGCCGATGCACTGCGACTTCGTAGGAAGCCCCATTTAGTCAACTCCTACGACATACTTGCTTGGCAGGCAGTGGGTCTGTTTTTTGTTTTTCCCCACATAAGGAATCGGAAACCCACAGGGGCCTTGGGGTTTCAACCACATGGGCAACAGATATTAGATTTCAACAATACTGTTCCTTCCAATGACGACTTCTTTCTCCACTGAAGGAAAGTCTTCTGCAATTTTGTATTTGTGTTGCTGATAAAGGCGCTAAAGCTCTTGCGTTGATTGCTGGCATGTGCCAGGCGTTCGGTTTTCAAGGCAACGTTCAAGCTCCGAGAAAACATTTACTTGAACATTTCGTTAGGATTCTGAGTTCCAATTTTAAAGCGTTTGAATTCCAAGGTATCACTTTATAAACACAAGGACAGTAATGTTAATGATGCCAGTTTATTAGATAACCCTGGCATTCATAGTTTTTTCGGCAAAAGGAGTCATTGGGTCTAATCACAGTTGCAGGGAATAATAATAATAATAGTAGTAGTAATAATACAGTAATGATAAACTAATTCAATGCAGACTACTTTGGGAATCACAGATGTGGTAAATCTTTGGAATTAAAATAAACTATTTGTTTAACACCACACATTGTTTTTGCTTGAATTCTTATCTCGATAAGATAAATTTCTGATAAGCAGGTATATTTGTTGGATCCCTCGTGGGGGTACCCCTATCAGGTCTGCACTGCTATAATGTGTCGAACAATAAATAAATATAATAACACGAAAAGAAATCACGTGAAACCTAAATATTTTAGGGAGAATTTCTACACACAGTTAAATGATAGCTGCATAGCCTCCTTGAAACGTTAGTTGCGTATCCTTTGCATGAAGTTGCAGAACCAACCTCAACATTTTTTTGGCTGTTGTGGGTTTTTTTCTAGGCACATTTTCAGTAGTTTGTCATTGCTTCCTAAACTTTCAGCTCCTGCTACCTCCGTCGAAACCAACGCAAGACAAACCTGGGGTCGAACCCGGCATGTCAGCATTAAGAAGCACTTTCACAACGCCTAAGCCACAGACGCTGACATAGATAGCTTCTTTACAAAAGTAATAAAAGGGGAAAGCTGGGGGTTTCAGTCTCTCTCCCACCCCCCATCCCCCTCCCCCAATTCTCATTCATTCACCCAGCTAGAAATGGATACAAGGAAATAGCGTGCGGAGTAAGGGTCCCCGTGTGATGTCAACTATAATTCCAATCCAGTGTGAAATGATGTGAAAAAATATAAGTCACGCACCATATGTTCAAACGCACCAGTGTGAATTTGGCTCCCAGGTCGACCCAGCCTTTAAGGGGTACCGGGTGCAGTACCGGGAAGTAGAGGCGGCCGGCGTAATGCTGACCACATCACCCATCTTGTGCCGATTGGTCTATAAAAATATAGGTCTAGCCATATATGCCATATACGCCTAAAGGCGTCGAAAATGGTCCTTTACTTTTTAAAACCAGTGTGATAAAAAGAGAATATTATATTATTATTATTTTTATTATTTACTTTGTGTGCGCGCGTGTCTGTATGTTTTGCTTTTATTGTACCATGTGACAGGTTGTAGCGTGAGTCATTCCCACATAATGATCTGAATATTAACACCAAAATCCCCCCAGCTCCAACTTCTCATTTAGCAGACATTGTTCTTCAGTCGCCCGCTGTCGGCAGATCTTCGTGAAGCTTTGTCGTCTATCCCCTTCTGAGTGTCAACAGAAGAGCTCTCCCGTTGACACCAGGCGTAGACGCCGAAAACATCCCAACAAGGGCACCTCATGAGGACATCAGGGCGGGCACTGATATCCTGTTCAAACAAGACCCTGTGTCAATTATACTGCTGCTTAAATGGGGTATGATTAACTCGGCAATGAAGTTGTGAAGATATCTAGTTACAATATGGATTTGATGATAGCAGAGAGGCATAAAAAAATCTGTATTTGTGTTCACTGTGGAAAAAAAAAATTCAAATAAAGCGGGTTTTAAAGTTAGTTGTGAATCCTTTACACGATGCTGCAGAAAGAACTGCAACATATGTTTTTTGTTTTGGGTTTGATTTCATGTGTTGACTACAGAACATGTCCTGTAAGAATGTCCATTGTACAGCCAACACAAGATTGATAATCATTCACATATTTCAATAAGTCACCATTGTATGTGACTGAGATTTAAAACAAGGTCAAAGGCCCTGGTAAATGTATATCTGTGAGACATGGATTAAATGTATCTCCACTCAAGTCAAGGAACTGCTTCTATGAGTCCAAATCTCTGTGCGGTATACAATTGGAATCTACATTACCATCACTGATACCGCACGTTATGTGTATGTGTGTATGCCGATGAATACTTTCTGAGGACTAGCCTCAACAAAGCATTGCGAAGAAGCTCAAATTAGAAAGCCATCTACATGGTGTGTCCCACTTTTTGAGTTTCAGGTGGAAGTCTTGATTGTCGAGCCCGATCTTGAAGAGTCAACATCTTGTATGTGTGGATCAGTGGTGGCTGATCAGGCCGTCGGAGGGCACTAGAACATCAGCCAACTGGCATGTCCAGCCACTCAGAAAGAAAACCTCCACAGAGATGACCAATGATTTGTTGTTTGTTTGATGTTTGAAAACCAGAACAGTTCAGGTCCTTTTATTCATTACAATATTTCCTCTTGTGGGTTCCGGGGCCCTATTATCGGGAAAACAAGAATAGACCCACTGCCTACCCAGAAGTAAGAGTTGACTAATTGGGAGCTTCCTTCAAGGTATGAGTGCATCTGCCTGAAAGGCAATGAACCAGCAGTCTGCATACAAATGAGTGAGATCTGTAAAACGGATGCAGACGCAACATTCATGTTCCAGAACAGGACTGCAGTTCAAAAGTGAATCAACAACCAGAAATTTCCGCCAGAGTTTACAGCTGGTGAACACGAAGAAGAAGAAGATTGCAATATTAATGAGTAACTGAAATCCTAGTCTGGCAGTCCATTCAATTTATACTAAATGTTTTGTGTTTGTTGTTGTTTTTGTTGTTGTTGTCAGTGAACACAATTAATATTTCACGAAAATATTTCAAAACTCTACCCCAGGGGATCTATTGCCGGCAGTCACCGAACCCTTCTCTTTTAACCAGTTAGGCTGGGAGGCATATTTTAGGGCAATATCCACAGACTGTTGTCTTCTGTGTATTTTGTTTGTTTGGGAGGTATGTCTTGAAAGCCTCTTTGACTTTTTTTTAGTGAAGTCACCCTCTCAGCAGAAGTATTTCTGTGTCCATCAGTGTGTGCAGAGGGAGCATTACATGCTTTGACTTACTGTAGATGTGGCATAACATAACATGACCCTTGACCCATAAGGGCCGTGAAGGTGTTTTGATGGAAGCACTAATACGTAAAACCAGCTTTCTCTGTCTTTCGCTTGATGAATAAGTGTGTGATAACTTAGTCCTGTCCATTTCTTAATGTTGTTATTCCAGTTTCTTCTTTGCCCTGCTCTTCTTCGACTACCCCATAATGTTCCTTGAAGTACAAATGTGGCATAGAGGTTTTAGTAAACTAGTGAACTCGACCTGTGGCAGTGGTTATGTTTCTTGTTCGCAGTGAAATGTCCATGAAAATAAAAGACCCACTTCAGCGGCGCCGACACCAAGAAAATATTGCAGGGGTCTGGGGCAGGACAGACGCCCTGACGCCCCCCCCCCCATTGCCGTATAAATTCGCTACACATGGAGGGAGTTGGGTTTAATCCCAGCTTAAAAGAACAGTAATAATAATGATAATAATAATAAGATCATGTCCTAAATGGCAGATAAATGTAATAAAATATATGACATATAATATTAAATGTATAAACACATACTTTTCAAAATATAAAGTGTTTTTCAGCCGTCTTGCAACATTTGCATTAGCCCAGCCCTACCAAAAAAAAAAAAAACTTTTTTTTTTTCAAATTGGAAAAAAAAGGGGGGGGGGGGAGGGGCTTAAAGTGCCTGAGCCCCAAGGACTCGGTGCTTCTGACACTGTTCTATGCCCTGAGAAGCAGTAGGTATATGGAGCTACGGATGATTAAACAAGTGGACACTGGTGGCATCCATATTTTTGCATATCAGGTTCGTTTTCCATCGGGCACATCTTCCCATTAGTGCTCCGATCTTCTCCCATGCATGTTTGTGTGTGTGTGTGTGTGTGTGTGTGTGTGTGTGTGTGTGTGTGTGTGTGCGTGTGAGTGTGTGCGCGTGCGTGCGTGCGTGTGTTTACGCTGACAACCTTTATTCTGTATTTACTCAGTGGATGACATAAATCATGTGACGGGCATCTTTCTTTCTTCTGCTTTTCTAACGCCCAATGGAGCCCCTCTAGGTTCCAGTACAAAGACATTATAGTCATATTGTTCTCAGGTTTTATCAACGTGTGTCCTATCCAATGCCAGCGTCTTTTCTTCACCTCTTGGTCCACTGGAGCTTGTTTTGTTCTCTCCCATAGCTTACATCATTTAATTACCTCTATTCCCCCGTGTGGGTTCCGGGGCCCTATTGTGGGGAAAACAAGAATAGACCCACTGCCTCCCCAAAAGCATGTCGTAAGAGTCGACTAACTGGGGAGCTTCCTTTGAAGTCGGAGTGCATCTGCCTGAGAGGCAAGGAACCAGCAGTCTGCATTCAATTGAATCAGATCTGTAAAACTGATGCACTCGCAACACTCAGGTTCTGGAACAGGACTGCAGTCCAGAAGTGGACGAACAACCAGAACTTTACACCAGAGTTTACAGCTAGTGAACGCAAAGAAGAAGAAGAAGAATTACCTCTATTCTGCTAAGGTACCAATTAATGAATGTTTGTAGTTTATTAGTATCTGCCTTAGTTGTTCTCAACGTCTCCGCTCCATACAACAGCACTGATTTGTCAGTAGAGTTAAATTTTAAGTTTAGTATTACTTTTAATTTCATTTGACCTCCACAAATTCTATAGTGCTATGAAAGCTCCTCTCGCCTTTTGTATTCGTATTGTAATATCCCTATCAGTTCTTCCATCGTTATCTACATTACTGCCCAAACAGACGTGCGACTCCATTATTTCCAGCAGCGAATGAGAAGCCAGTCGGAGTAAACTCAGTAAATTGTATTAGTAGTAGGACATCACACAAGCGATAAACACCTGATGACACAAAGTGCCACCATGTGGATGCAGATCACCAGTGGAAAGGTCTAGGAAACCGCGTTCAGCCATTAGACCATATTTATGGCCGGGCTATTTTTGCGACACCTGGCAAGAGCCAGGGTGCGGCTTCAAAATAACGAAAAATTTCATCCCATAAGGAGATAACTAATAAAAGACTCAGTAAATCGAGGAACACAACAAATATACTCAAAATATGTACGCACCACTTACGTTTTGCTTACCGATACTGTTACTATCTTTTGAGGAACACTGAGCGCCATCTGGTGTGCTGGAAGTACAATGGTGTCAAAGTCGTTGGCAACAACATAGTTCAGGCTTACGTCTATACACATTAGTAGTGACTGACGTAGAGCTGTTTGCCAAGCACAGTCCCACTGTTGTTCCGTGAGTAAATGTTGAATTATATCCCTTTGCCTTGAAATAACTATGACAGTAAGACGATGTGTAACGACTACTGGAGCAGTGATTGATATATATATATAAGACCTTCTTCTTCCCCGGGAAAAAAATCATAACCATCATGATGTGCCACACCGACAAGCACAGGGCAGTGATTCGTCATCGTGCACGATCAGCAGTACCACGGATCAGGTCAGAGCTCTATGTCCAAGACATAAAGGTTATTATGTCTTTGCCTCCTATCTAATTTGCCGTTGTCGCGTCTATTCCTGTTCTTAAAATATATTATATGTGACTGAACAATGCAAAGAAGAACAAATGATTTAGCTAACCTAATACCCACAGTTGGACTATGAATGCCTTATGAAATGACAAATAAATTAAAGACACCAATAATAGATCAAGCAGATGCAACACTAGAGACAAAAAGAATTCAAGTAACAGCTTAATTTGCTTTTTCAATTATTAATAACGATAAACGGCCCCAGGCCACCCATTGGCTGGCTAGTTGACGACTTAGTCGTTGGTCGGTCGCAAAACAAGGAAGGATATATATATATATATATATATATATATATATATATATATATATATATATATATATATATATATATATATATATATATATATATATATATATAATTTTAGAATCCAGAAGCCATGAGTTGTTAACCCTTAGGCTCGGTATTATGGATATCGCAACCCTTCGGCCTTGATTCCCTGATAAATACCGCAAATCTGGGAGAAATGTGGCTAAAATAAGATGTTAAAACCGAATCATAACCCAGGTTATACTCGATTATTGCTTTATGTACATCTTTCATGTACACAAATTCTTTAATTTGTATGCGTTTCTTATACCTAATACTGCGACCCAATGTCAGAGGCAATTGTGTGTTGTTTTAAAGCCTTACTCTGGATGTTACCGGGAGCCCTTATATAACCTAACCTATGGATTGAACGGGGTTTTGGGGACCTGTCCCCAGGTGATCCGCATCCGATTGGTGGCACTTTGTGTCATCTCGGTGTGATGTCCTTCTGGGGTTGAACGTCAGTCAGTCAGATTGTCTGCAGCTCTGAAACTTGCTGGCATCTTCTTTTTTTATCCATCGTTCTCACGGAAAAGTAGGAGGGCGGTAGAGGGAGATATGTGGAAACCACAGCCCATAACGATACCAGTGCATGCCCAGGATGAAGTTTCACCTCTTAAACGCACAAAATCCTGGGCGGTACAGACCATGTGTTGACCATAAAGCATGATAGCTCTTCCGGCCTGCTTTGCTAACTCGAAAGGAAAAGGTAGCACTAATCGCTTGGAACACAACATGATTTAAAAGATGCTTGGTCAGAAAAGCAGTGTCCAGTCCCTCTGACTCTCGGAGCTTCTTTACTAGACCAGGAGCCAGCCAAAGCTCATTGTTTGATCTGTTCTGCCATAGCAGTAAGTTTTCAGGTGGTCCTTTCCTCTTTATGGGGATATTGCTAGAATCTACTCAATGATCTCCATAAGTCGTTGTCAGAGGTTCGCTCCGTAGCCTGCAGGTTAGTGAAGCCGTTTCATAATCTAATCCTCGACGTCCCAGTGTTTAATTTCTGCAGCGAGCGATTAGAAAAGGGCCGATCTAGTGGCCAAATTGTGGTTCCAGAGTCATACTGCGGAAGATATGGAGGTCTCACCGTGTATTTTCTGAAAGATAGGAAATGGATGCACTTTGGCATACCTTGTTTATGGAAGCAGCACACAAGTTTTGTATTAGATTATGCTAATGGGTATATCCCAAGCAAGCTTATGCGTTAATTAGGTTATTAAACATATTTTTAACCAGCATTTTTTGGGGGAAGGGGGTTGAATATAAAACTGTTTGTGTGACTTGGGTTCTCATTTCAACAAAGCTTTAAAATGGGCACCCAGAAATGTTCTAGGAAGCAGTAAATATAATTCTGTAGAACGGCTGCGTAGAAACTGGCTCATTTTAACAGTTAGTTATTCGTTTAGCAATGCTAGGCCATCATCACCACCTGTCGCAGGTCCAACAGAACGTCGCTCTCTTCAGGTCGTGCCCGAAAGTCTCTGTCTGTCTGTCTCTCTTTTCTCTCTCTCTGTGTCTCTCTCTCTCTGTGTCTATCTCTCTGTATCTGTCTGTCTGTCTGTCTGTCTGTCTGTCTGTCTGTCTGTCTGTCTGTCTGTCTGTCTGTCTGTCTGTCTGTCTGTCTGTCTGTCTGTCCGTCTGTCTGTCTGTCTGTCTGTCTGTCTGTCTGTCTGTCTGTCTGTCTGTCTGTCTGTCTGCCTATTTGTCTGTCTGTCTGTCTGTCTGTCTATCTATCTGTTTCTCTGCCTATTTGTCTGTCTGTCTGTCTGCCTATTTGTCTGTCTGTCTGTCTGTTTGTCTGCCTGTCTGCCTGCCTCCCTGTCTGTCTGTCTGTCTGTCTGTCTGTCTGTCTGTCTGTCTGTCTGTCTGTCTGTCTGTCTGTCTGTCTGTCTGTCTATCTATCTGTCTGGTCTGTCTGTCTGTCTGTCTGTCTGTCTGTCTGTCTGTCTGCCTGCCTGCCTGTCTGTCTGTCTGTCTGCTGTCTGTCTGTCTGTCTGTCCTGTCTGTCTGTCTGTCTGTCTGTCTGTCTGTCTGTCTGTCTGTCTGTCTGTCTGTCTGTCTGTCTGTCTGTCTGTCTGTCTGTCTGTCTGTCTGTCTGTCTGTCTGTCTCTCTCTCTCTCTCTCTCTCTCTCTCTCTCTCTCTCCAAACAATTCCCCAGCCTTGCAGACACACATAACCAAGGCATCCCGAGTGTCTGCCATCCACCCTCGCGGAGGTCTTTCGATCTGCAATATTGTAACAGCTGACTAGTATTTACATTGTTTCATGTTGCCCTATAATTTATCTGGTGCGTTCCTCGGAAGTAAAGGCGGTCCACATCACCCAACAAGTGCTGACTGGTCTATAAAATATAGGTCTAGCCCTACATGCCCAATACGCCTAAAGGCGTGGAAAAGAGACCTTTACTTGACTTTAATTTATTTCTTGTGCAATTCAACAACAAAAGTGGCACTGTATTTGACATATTGATCTCAAGTTCCCTGTGTGGGTTTTGGGGTCCCATTCTAATTGGGTATGGGATGGGAGCGGGGAAGCGGGGTAATAGACACACTGCACCCTAAAGCGACTAATTAGGAATTTGCTGAAATCAGAACGAAAAAAAAAAAAAGATCCCTTTTACCGGTAATTTGCTTTTGATTTAAGGTACGGAGCAACAACATATTGTTTTTCATTCTGCATGTTTTTTTCTCCCCCACCCACCCACCCTTTTTTTTTTTTTTTTTTTTTGCTTTTTCTTGTCACTGCTGCTAAAGATGTGTAGCAATATCCGGTTTTTTTCTCTTTTGTATTTTAGGTTTGTTAAACTATTATCCACCCCCTCCCTCCACCACCACCACCACTGAGGTCCCTGGAAACTTAAAACATTATATTCAAAACCTGCTCAAATTCAGTTAACTCCATTTTTTTCTCTCTTAGATTTACGAAATTTCCAGAATCTGATATATGTAGAATAAAGGACATTTTCCACACTTTTAGGCATTTTTGGTATTAAGGTCTGGAGCTCTATGTTTTGTAGACGATCGGCACTCTGTGGGTGATGTGTTCAACATCACGCAGGCTACCTTAACTTCTCCGGACTTCACCATTCATCTACTCAAGTCCGGTTCCATTTGGACTCGAACCCGCGACCTTAAAATCGGCAGGCGAGTCTAGCCGCTACACCACGACGGCTCCCTTTTCTCTTTACTGACTGCGAAATTTTCTAGCATCAGATATATGTGAAGTACAATTATAAAACATGAAAGGAAACCTCAGTTAAGTGCATCTATAATTGACTCCAAGATGACACTGTAGACGTGTCCTATTTTGCTGGGAATTCTTTAAATCCCACCATTTCATAGGGCTATTAAGTGAGTATTTGCTCGCACGGGTTCACCTGTAACTAACCATACTTCGCTAGATATAGGATGTTGCTGCGCATTCTTGCCGTGCCCAGAATAAAAAGGAGATGAAGAAGTGTGTTTATTTTTCTTCTTCATTTTTTTTCCTTTCACTATTTTTATGATTTTTATTTCTAGCGATCCAGTACTATGGTAGTGTCCGTATTACTCTGGCAAATAAGATATTATGTGGAGAACTGTCCCGATGTAATATGCACGATTCTTTCTTATTTTTCTTCTCCCGGGTTTGTTTGCGTTAGGTGAAATGAGAGATGGCAGGATTGTTCATTGAGATATGGAAAGTAATTTTAGAACTATAGAGGTGGTATCCTCTCTGACGATTCACGGTAGCTGTGTTTATCACATTGCCATTGCTGCTTCAAACCACTGGACGTTAATTTGCCTAGAAAAACCACTATAGCACAAAGGTTATGGGTTTTGTTCTGCAATGTGCTGTAAAGGATAGGCACCTAACATAACATTGCTGCCTACGTTCTCTTAGTTTGTGAGGGTTCCTGTAGACCAAATGGTTTACTCTATCAGAACCAGATACTCGTTTCTATAAAAACAAATATCTCAAACACCCATTCATTGCCATTATCAGACATATCATAACTAATCGGGTCGACATACGCGGAACTATGGAGAAAAAAAATCCAACAGGAAATGTCCACAAGACTCCATCAGCAGACTGAACAGAAAACAAATAAAACAATGTTTCGTCTAAGAACAGGATCCTGCAGGCTTAACTGCCAGATAATAAAATATATACTGTACAGTCCCCACAGTGTGCATGTCAGATGGGACCACAAACACTTGAGCACATTCTGCAGACCTGCCCATTCTACATACAGCTACAAAAAAGCAGCCTGGCCACAAAAACAAAGTGTGCAGAGCAGGCTATGGGGAACCACGAGAGACCTGCGACTGACATGCGAATTCATAGAGGCAGAACAACACCTAACGGTCTGTCCTGAACATAGGAAACCGAATGCAAAGAAGATGTTTACATTAAAGTGCACGTCTCTGAGACTTTGTGAACTGTCTCTTTCAGAAGCGAATGGTTATTTATCAGAAAGTAAAGCTGAACCAATAACAAAAACAAAACCACAAAAACTGCCAATTGCCGCCTTTATTATACCACTTTTGCGGTGTGGCAGGGATGTCTTTGAGCCTGAGAATTTACGGCCACATGGCTAGTGCTGTCGCCACGACTGTGCAGGTGAGGATTTTATTTTGCCGGCGACAGAAACAAAAATCCCCGGCCTTAACGAGGATTCGAATCCGGGTCTCCCGCTTGTGAGCCCAGTCGCTCCTCAACAAAACCACACTTGCTTTTATTCATGGGAACCATGTTCACTTTGTATAGAGTAAAAGTTGCCAGATTTCTTTAGTATTCGCTGGCTAAATACACGAAGCGCCCGACTCACTGGTCAATACACATGATTTATAAATAGCACTTCACGTATAGTGCCTTCTGTGGATCAGAAAGAGTTAATGTTAAATCATTATCAGACAGAATAAGCTGAAGTAACAAGTGAGGCATAACAGGTTAAAGTAATAGTAGAACTGAACCATGCCGTGTCGTGCTATGATACAGAAATGCGGCCGCACCGGACGGTACAGTAAAAAAAAAAAAAGGCGTGACGGGGGGCGGGGGGGGGGCGCATAGGCAGCAAATAAAAATACAGTTTGAACTTTTGATCTGACAACGTGAACCTATTAGGGGCGGCATTTCGAAGACTTATATCATACTGAGAAAATCTACTGCCCGTTACTGAAGTGAACAAACAGCTGAGAAAAATAAATCATGTATGCAGTAATCAATGGATATCTGAGGGGTTGTCTGGTACATTTGAAACGAAAAGTTGCGTTCCACATGGGTACTAAATGTTGTTGGGGACCCAATCCAGAAGACTGACTAATACAGCGAGCACACAAGCTGATATGCTACACACACTCACACACGCACATCCGCCCACACGCCCGCCCACACGCCCGCACGCACGCACGCACACACACACACACTAAGGAACCTTTACCGCGTTTCAAGCGTATTGGGTATACATGGTAAGCTATACATTTTAGGTCTATATTGCCGGGAAAGATCGTGGCCTGAAGTCAGGAACCAGGTCGGCCCACCTTCCGAGACTGTCTAGGAAGTAATGAGCTGAAACAATCGTCGACGAGGGATCTTTCTACTGATGATCAGTGGACTCTGGTGTGCATGCTCCCCTGTGGAGTTCTTCTTATTTTTTGGGTACCAGATCATGCACTGGTAAATGAAGGTCGTCGATGGGATGGTGATAATACACATCGAATACCAAACCGATATATACAAATACAGATCTGATCTAACACTATATTTTGCACAAATCAGGCTATGTGTCAATATCGTATCGACCGTCTTTAGTTACCAGGATATCGTTATATGCTTACTTTAGACTGGTCAGACCTAAGACACGTGGTCAAAGGTCCAGAACAATTCTCAGCTCTGGTGAAATACGCTCTCATTATCACAGCACTAACTCTGACCCTGAATCAAAGAGCTGTGCGTGTACAGATTGTCAGGCCATGTTGCTGTTGTTGTCTATGAATAATCAAAAACTGTGAATTGCGACATTAAAGTGAGATGCGAATCTAAACTCTGAAAAGAAATTGTCCCAGAATGGATTCAGTCTGTGGATGCACTTTTCTTCCAACCCAGTTCCAAGGTACCATCTCTATGAGGATGGGGGTGCAAAGCTCTTTTCTACCTCTCCAAGCAAAATTGTAGAGACGAGCTCTTATTTTCCCTTTCCCTCGTTCAAACTCCTAGAAAGTTACAAAAATGGTTCACAACCATAGTATCCTGAACTTTAAAGCTCAATGCGTTTGAGATCCATTTAAAATGTATAAGGGAACTAAAAAGCTTCCCCCCCCCCACTCACAACATGTATAGATGTTCTCTTTTTAATCATTTGTTTCGATATTTCATATTATTTCAAATATATTTTTTTCTTGACATTTACCTTATACATACATATGTGCATATATATTATATAATATATATATGGGTATATATATATATATAATATATATATATATATATTATATATATATAAATCAACATGTTTGTCTATTGTTTGCTCCCTATAGACCGGAAACTACTGATCGATGCTGAAATGAGACAGGAATGGTTTGTTTTGATCGGATTTTGAACCATCGTGGTCCGAAATTCAACCTGTCGCTGTTAGAATAGGTGACCACATATTAATATATTCGAATCGTCGACTTTAGGGATCTTTCTAGCCACGTTAGTATTGCGCATGCAGCCGTAGTCAGAACGCAAGACTTCCGCCATTTGGTGTTACGTGCATGCTTCTCTAATTCATGGAGTTACATTCTATCTTTGTTGGGCCACCAGATCCATATGATTTCTATTTTCTGTTTTTTTTTTTCAATGAAGGTCGTCGATGGGGGGGGGGGGGGGGGGGCAATCACACTATCTCGACGTCGGTCCAGACATTGATACATTAACATTAATAGACACGATTTCTTTTGGTGCTAACACTATATATTGGAGTATCTGTCTACGAAAAACAGCCTGCGATTGTATCAGGATCGTAGTAGGGACCATATCTTAGTTACTCTTTTCGTTTATCGTTTAATATGCTTGGTCTTTAGACACTGGGTTCCTGTGCGGGAGACCTAAGTTCGAATCCGTGGTAGTTAATATTTTTTTTGCCAGAACTAAAATAATCTAAACTGCTCTGTCGTGAAACTACCATGTTGCCTTAATATTACCAAAAAAAAAAAAAAAAGACACTAAATGGGGAAACCATTTGATCATTAAATTTGAGCTGTGCATACTTACAGATTGCATTTTTAGGCCATGAATGCATGTTGCTGAAATTTATGATTTTCATATTTTTATCAGATTAAACATCTGTGGAATTTTAAGCTGTGCTGTTTACCATGGCGATTTCATTAAAGTGAGATGTGTTCGAATCTAAACTACTCAATGAAGAAGAAATTTGCCCTATTTACTGAGATTTAAGTCAGTAACTGTGGATTAAAGCACTTTTGTGGTTGGACCAACCATAGTGCTCCAAGTGAAGACCGCCGGTCTCTATGAGGATTCTTCTGTGGCAAAGCTCCTAACCTTCTGTGGCTACCTCTCCATGCGGAACCAAATTTCTGGCTCAAATCTCTGTCTATAGATGAAGAGCAGTTCTTATTTTAGTAGTCCTACTTCCTCGTTCAAGCCCCATTCTCCAATAGAATTCCTGGCTCCCCATTTTAGTCCAGATGGAAGGGATTCACAGTTACATAGTATTGCCTGTTGTAACTTTAAAGCTCATATGCGTTTGAGATCCAAATAAAACTTTATTAAGGGCTACTAAAAAGCTTCCCCCCCCCCCCCCAACCATGTATGGTGCGTGTTCTCTTTTGGAAAACATATTGTATATCGATGATTTCATATTATTTCAAATATATCCATTTTTTCTTGACAAAACCTTTGATGAGGGAGAGTAGGTAGTATACATACATATGAGCAGACAATATATATATATATGCGATATATATTTATATCATTTCCATTTATAAACTATGCCATAGCATATATACAGCTAGTATATATATATATATTTATATGTATATATATGTATATATATATATATATATATATATATATATATATATATATATATATATATATATGTATGTATATATATATATAAATGTCAAGAAAATATATATATTTGCGTATATGTATATATTATGCACTTAAACAAGACTTGCACAATTTGAGGCCCTCCGTTGTTTTCCTCATGTTAGCGCCCCTGTACGTAACGGCTACACCAAGGACTACCCTGGTATGACCTACAGTTTTAAGTAGGTGAGCGTAAGGTAACATATCGGCCCTAACGCGTGAACAAGAACAGTCTATGCCTCTCTCCGAAAGAAAGGGAATTTGAAACTATTCTTCAAACTATCGTACTAAAGCACTAATAGGTCCTGCTAGCAAAATCCTCTTACGAATTACTATGAAGAGGATTGAAAGGAAACTAAAATATCAGCTACATGAAGCACAAGCAGGTTTCAGACAGGGTAGAGGAACTATAGATGACATCTTTGAAATGAGAATAATTTTTGAAATATGTAGAGAATATAATGTAGATGACCACGTTTGTTTCATTGATGGCAAGGCCTTCGATTGTGTCCAAAATAAAAAATTGTGGAATATCATGAAGTAGGGGTTTCCAACACACATCTAGTGCATTTAATGAAAGTTTACATCATGAACAACAAGCAGCCATCAGAGCAGGTGGTGAAACGTCAAACTGGTTCGAGGTGCAAAACAGGAGTGAGACCGGGGTGCATTCTCTCATCATATCTATTAAATATATATGCAGAAGGCATGAGAAGAAATGTCAAAAGATTTTGTGACAGTTATGATTCCCTTTTAACTGGTGGCACCTCTACTCCGTAAATGCGCAGATGACAGTCCTTTTTTTGAACAACGAAAACGAAATAGGACATTTAATCATGTCTGTCCAAAAACACAGTGAAGTTTCAAAACCTGTTTTTGAATTTAAAGAAAACAAAATTAATGTCCGCTGACGAAACTGGCTGTCACATTTGTTAATTGAAAATGTCACAAATTTTTAAGATCTAGGCTGTTAGAAAAAAAAAAAAGCAGCAAAAGTCAAAGGAGCAAAGCAAAGATTAAACAGCACTAAAATCTATAGTTAAAAACTAGGAAGAAGATCAAAATTACAGTTTTTAGAGCATGCGTCTTCTCTGTAGCATCATACGAAAGTCAGTCGCGGACTATCTCCAATCCTTAAGGAAGAAAATATAGGCTTTTGAGTTGAAATGCTATAGAAAGATTCTCAGAATACATTGGACTTAGAAGAAAAGAAATACTGACGTTCTAAAAGATCTGAACGTCAAGGAAGATTGGGTTATAAACAGCATTTTGTCTCGGAAGTTGATTCATTTTAGCAGTATCAAGCGTCAAGGTGGATTGGAGGAAATTAATACCAGAAGGCATTATACTAGGATGGAAGGGCAGGGGCTGACCATCATAAAGATGTGCACAGGATATAAGCGACTCTTTGGATATGAAAATGCATGCGACGGAAGAGCTGGGAAGAAACGGATTTTTTTCCCCAGCCAGACCGTGATGACAGCGACGTTCTGCAAAGGACCTGCTTTATGATGCTGATCGGGTACACCGTTTTTGAGCAGTCCTCACAAACACGGCTTCCTTTTCAAATAAAGAATGTAAAAAGCACGACGTGACTCCGCAAGGAATTTTAATGGAAACAGGATAGATGTCGATTACAGTTGGGAAAACCAAGAAAGAAATAACATAAGGTGTGTTTTATTTTTTTTTTTTAAACATAGAAACGAGTCATGGCAACACAGAAGTGATAGAACAAAGCCCAGAATCAGCAATTCATTCTTGTAACGGAAAGCAAACAAATAAAAATGTAAAGAAAGACAGAAGCTGAAATATTTAGGCCATATTAATCGCCACTACGGATTGAAACAATAACAACAAGGAAGGAAGGGCAGAGAGCGACAAGCACGATGACGGGCACAGGATATAAATGACTCCTCGGGTATGAAAGTGCATGAGGCGGGAGAGCTGGAGAGAGACTGAGCTTCTTTCAGGCAAACAGTGATGAGATCGACGTTCTGTACAGGACTTTTCACATGATGAGTGGTAATCACGGCGGTGTGATATCGCCACCTGTTGCACAAAAATGACGTTGCAAATGTAACGTTAAACGGAAAAAAAAACATGGAGGTAAATGCTGCTAAATTTAAATCAGTTTATATTCCAGTGATTTGACAGCTTAATGGAAATAAAAAGTAGGGTTTAGTTATGATGAGCTGGGTGAAACAGAACAAGCAGACTAGAGTATATGACCCCAAAAGCTTGTGGGCGGACCACAACGGAATGAAAATGTCATGATCACATAGCACTACATGCCCCTTGAAGTGTCTCTCTTTACTTTAAAGAGATCAATGCAAAATACCCATTCCTGCCTTTTTATTTCAAAGCACTTCTTCGTAACACATATTTTACTAATCACTTGGCAGGTTCAACCAGTGCAGTTGTGATGAATGTTTGCATTTTGTCACAAATCGCATGCTTTTCTCCCAGTTCCCAAAGCAGTTGTAGCGCGATCTGGACAAAGTGGTTACCTGGGATGATGCTGATGGTCTCCCCTTGTGTGTCACTTCACCGATAGGTACAGCTTCCTGACCAGGTAGGGCAGCGGTTTTCAACCTGTGGGTCGCGACCCCTTTTGAGGGTCGAACTACCCTTATACAGGAGTCGCCTAAGACCATCGTAAAAGGCATAATAACTGGTGAAGTTTTGAAGTAGCATCGAAAATAATTCTATAGTTGGGGGTCGCCACAACAGGAGGAACTGTATTAAAGGGTCGAGGTGTTAGGAGGGTCGAGAACCTCTGACGTCGGGGGAAATTTTTCTAGGCGCTGTACCCAAATTAGTTTCAAAACAATTCAGCGTTTTGGGTTTATTTACACACCTGGGTGTCGCGGATCGCAGATTCAAGAAAGGTATGTCAGATAATAGAGCCTTTACAGAAATGGGGATAATAGACTAGAAAATAGTATTTTTGTTAGAAGGTTATAAATACGATGTTATAAACATGAAGGAAGCTGGGAACAAAGAGTTTGACAAGAACTTGTTGCACAGAATAAAAGATGTTGAACTTTAATGAAAGAAGAATAGAAGGCAAATATCTTTTTGCGCAGGCTCCATACGATTCCCAGTTTACATTGGCGCGAAATACAAATACGTCATTTGTGAGGGGCGCATTGGGAATTGCCGGGCGCATTAGGTGCATGCAAACATATCCGTCTATTAGTGAAGTGTGTGGGAAGATATGGGGCACTTCATGAATGCACTTGAGTCGTGGAAGGTAGTTCGGTAATTTTATATAAATGGACGCGGTTTTCAAAGTAGTAATGTCCTCTTTTCCCTTCATCTGATGGCAACACATCCCCCTTCCTCCTCCCCCTCTTCCTTGTTCACCCCAAACTGGTTTCCGCTGCTGTATTTTCATTGCCTTGTCTGTTTTGACTGTGGTGTTGTCTCGTCTTTGAGCACTGGACATTGATTGTTAGCTGTACTTGGCCTCCTTGCTAGTGTCAACGTAGGACTGTCTTTGATGCTGCAGCATGAGCTTAGTCCTGAGAGACGCCCTCCATAACAACATCCTGGTGGACGCGCCTACTCCGATATGTTTTAATTAGAGCAGTCGGCGCCAGGGGGTGTGGCCGAACCATCGCCCCCATGGCACAGGCAAGGTGTGGTTTGTGTCGGAAAACAGGCAAGGTCATTTAAGTAGTTTGCTCAGTCCGTCAATACGGTTGCCATGGCGAGGCATTAGGCAGACAAAATAAATCTGGCAAAAAAACGTATGATTTGATCTGCTTTGCAAAAAAAAAAAAAAAAAATCGTCACGTCCAACCAGCATCCCCTGAAAGGGGAGCTTCGGGTTATAATTATGACTAGGTTTATGTGCGCCATATAAAATGACTTAGTATTGCTCGCCACCAAGCAGTCCTGAAAAGGACTCTTGCAGTGTTGGTGTGACCAAGAGAGACAAATCCAAATATTATACTGACCGACAACGAAGCCGTCCACCGACCAGGCAGGTGACCCAGTCGCCGAAGGAAAACTAAAGAGATGACTGCAGACCCTTATGATCCTTCTGTGTGTCCCCTCTGGGCTGCTACTTAAAGGTTTGTCATATCGCCCGGAGATTAAAAATCCTTATAAGATTCAAGTTTGCATGGCATACAAACGAGAAAGATTCAAGACGCCCCTTCAGCCTCCAAAGAACTTATAATTAGTTCACCTGAAACGGCTTCACCAGCCTTGATAAACCGACAGTTGTAGAGCGATCTGGACAAATGGTACCCGTGATAATGCTGATGGTCTGCCCTTGAGTTTCACTTCACCGATAGGTACCGCTTCCTGACCAGCTAAGGCAGTGGATCTAAACCTTTCTTGTGCGGCGACCCTTTAATACAGTTCCTCATGGGGTTGCAACCCCTAGGCATACAATTTATTTTTTCGTGGCTACTTCATAACTTCAGTGAATATGTTTTCCGATGGTCTGAGGCAACCCCTGTGAAAGGGTCGTTTGACCCACACAAAAAAGGTAGCGACCGGCAGCTTGAGAACCTCTGGGCTAGGTGGACATGTTGCTGGACGCTGTACCCATTTTAGTGTGAAAACAGTTTAGCTTTTTTGGGTTTATTTACCCACTTTCTGTCTGAAGAGCTAATTGGAGACTATTCTGATCGATCGATCCATCCATCTGTGTGTCCCATCCGGGCTGCTACCTTAAGGTTCGCCATATCATCCAGAAATTTAAAAAAAAAATCCTATTATGTATGACAAGACTAGTCGTATTTTTGTATGCCTCTAAAACTTGGAGCACAACTTAAAGAGAGTTGAAAGCATTATTACAGAGCATGTCGTAAAAGGTGACTAGCTAAGGATTTTCCGAAATCGGATACATTATGCCGAATTGTGTAGATATCACATCCTAGATACAAACAACAACATAAAGTGCCAACAGCCTACTAAATGGTGAATGCAGAAAAAGAAGAAGAAGGAGAAGAAGAAGAGGAAGAAGAAGAAGAAGAAAGAGAAAGAAGAAGAAAAGAAGAAGAAGAAGAAGAAGAAGAAGAAGAAGAAGAAGAAGAAGAAGAAGAAGAAGAAGAAGAAGAAGAAGAAGAAGAAGAAGAAGAAGAAGAAGAAGAAGAAGAAGAAGAAGAGGAAGAAGAAAGAAGAAGAAGAGGAAGAAGAAGAAGAAGCAGAAGAAGAAAAGAAAAAGAAGAAGAAGAAGAAAGAAGGAGGAAGAAGAGGAGGCGAACAATAGAAGTAGACGAAGAAGAAAACTGTCTATATAATAATGTTGTGCATTGTCTGTCCTCTGTCAATGAGATAACCATCATAAACCGTCCAAAAATTTACTGTTCTTTCTTTTCTCTTTGACCACTTCGTGATGCCGTCATCCTTCATCCCTAAGAGAGGAAGTACACTGCGTGAGAACAGGGCGTGACACAAATTCTAATAATAATGACATCTAGGAAAATCTCGGCTGAATGAAATGTGTTTCCTCGATCTTATTGCTGCCAGAGGCCAGCAACAAAACAAAACAAAACCAAATTTCAAAGAAACGCCCCCAAAAATACCAAGCCTATAATGAATAAATCATCGTGCCAGGAATGTTATTTATTGAGCTGGCCTGAGGGCAATGTGAGTTATTCAACATCAATAATTTTCGTAATTTTTTTCTTTACCACGAGAAGAAACGAACGTGTGAACTAACGTACGTAACTTCCTCTTGACTATGCTATTCTAATTGATCAGTGTTGAGCTTTGTTAAGTTTTAAACGTATAGCACTGAAAACGATCTTCATCCCAAACAAGTTTCGGAGTTTTTTTGTTAAGGTTTGGAAGCTGTCGTGGTCTAGCGGCTAGAAGCTTGCCTGCGGATCCGAAGGTCGTGGGTTCGATTACTGACGAGGCCAGACTTTTTTTTTTAAATGACCCTGGCTTCCAGGTTGACCCAGCCTTGAGTGGGTACCAGGTACAGTCTTAAGAAGTAAAGACAGCCCGCGTGATGCTGAAATCACCCACTAAGTGCCGTTTGGTTTATAAAATGACCCTCTACCGTACCTTTTTGTTAAGGTTTGTCTTTTACTTTAGATATTGCACTGAGGGCGTTTATTCTGGGTTGGTGTCTGTGGCTAAGGCGCTAAGAACACGCTTCGTAATGCTGGGGTGAGGAGTCTCATCCCAGCTGGAAAACTACTGAACGTAAAATTTTCCTAGAAAAACCACATCAAACAAACAATGTAGGGACGTTGCCCTCAACGTCTTGTAAAGGATATGCACCTAAGTGTTTATATTCTGGACAAAATGTGCGGTTACTAGCCGCAACCTGTCTCAGTTGTATCGTTGTCTATTTCTTGTTCTCTTGCCCTCAGCCTGTCCCTCTAGTACGGTTTTTAAAAGCGTAGCATGTCTTTTTAAATATGGCCAACATATTTCAATTGTCTCTGACCCCCCACCCCCCCCCCCCCCTTCTTCCAACGACCTCCTCTTTTCCCCGTAATTCTCTTTCCATACGCAGTCTTTCCAGAACTTCGGTATTTGAATGTTTTTATTTCCGTGAAATACGACCTTTTCTTCTGAATTCCACATTTCCAGAGACTAATTTCGATTTTTCAGTGGCCTGTTCAATTTCCATATTAAAAAAAGTGTGGATACATTAGTCGCATTATACGTTACCACCCTTGTTACCATAGATGACTTTTTCCTGGTTGTGTTTAATACAGCCATATCTCTGTGGGGCTGGGGAAAAAAAAAGGGGGGGGGGGATGGATGCGTTATCGATATCGATGTTTTTATTTCGTTGTGATTCCATTGTTAACTTTAGGGCAGTGTTTCCAACCATTTTATGTGCAATGCTCCAGCAAAGCCTTTCTAAAATTCGCGTGCACCGTAGGTCACTCCCATCCCATCTCTGCACGATGGCCAGGTATGTGTTACTGTTTACATTATTTCACTGACACTAATCCCAAAATAATTGGGGAGAGTTACAGTTTCATCATCATCACCGTCATAATCTGCGTGTCGTTGGGTCACCAGCTGGCTGTCTGATCAGCTCCTTCTAACTGCTGCTGCTGCTGCTGCTGCTGCTGCTACTGCTGCTGCTGCTGCTGCTGCTACTGCTACTGCTACTACTACTACTACTACTACTACTACTACTACTACTACTACTACTACTACTACTACTACTACTACTACTACTATTTCTTCTTCTTTTTTCTTCTTCTTCTTATTCTTCTTCTTCTTCTTCTTCTTCTTCTTCTTCTTCTTCTTCTTCTTCTTCTTCTTCTTCTTCTTCTTCTTCTTCTTCTTCTTCCTATTCTCCATTACCTCTCATCCACCTACTTCCCTTCCTCTTACCATCCACCTCTTCTCTTCCTCCTCGTCCTTTTTCTCCTCGTTCTGATTTAACTGATGAACTCCCTTGTAACCAGCATAATTGTTTTCAAGGGTGTCACGGAACTCAAGTGATGAACAGATCATCAACTGACTTGGCCTTGGGCAGACACCGTACACGTGTAGCCTGTGCTCATATTGTTGACTAAATGAGCTACTCAAACAGTGCCTAGACAGAGCGTGTGGCCCCCGTATGGCAGCTGAGGTCAGTGTTCATTGATATCATCATCAGCATTATCACCATCATCATGTTGTATGTTTGTTCAGAACGGTACTCTTTTCACGTTCTCTCCTCCCCCCCCCCCCCCCTGTTGCTAGCCAATTCCCTGCCTCAATTATGTTCCCGCCCAATTTATTTTTAGTATTCTCTGACCATTTCTGTGCTAATCAATTACTGTTCTTTCTTAAAGTCTTCTTATTCTTCATTATCTTTTTCTTCATCAACATCATCATCATCATCATCATCTTCTTCTTCTTCTTCTTCTTCTTCTTCTTCTTCTTCTTCTTCTTCTTCTTCTTCTTCTTCTCTTCTTCTTCTTCTCTTCTTCTTCTTCTTCTTCTTTCTTCTTCTGCTGCTGCTGCTGCTTCTTCTTCTTCTTGAGGGCTTTCCTCGGCGAAGTGGACCAGCCGGTTGCCTTGCGCTCTGAAGATCGTGGGTTCGCTCCACGGCAGAGCCCTTCAGTTTACGAGTGCAATTTTTTACGGAGGATTGTCGCCGGAGCTACAGAGTTCGTGCTCTGTGGGATGCTTTCGGCAGGCGGCTAGCTGTTCTGCGGAAAGATACAGAGCCATATGGGATTTTTTTTTTTTCTAAATCGATCACCGGCTGTGAATTCCAATGAAGGTCCCGGTTAATCGTCAACTTGGAACTTTTGGCGTTTCACCTGGACCTGATTTTTGCTGTACAACCTGTTTTTTAGTCCCTTCCAGAAACAGCTGTCACTCCGACTTCGAAGGAAGACGTCGGCCTATTTTAGATGACTGTGGCCATTGTTTTGTGTGGGTGAGACGTTGAGCTGATTTGCGTGGTGTCCACTTTGTCTCCTTCTCCGCAGGTATTGCCCTCGGAGACCCCTTTGGGGCACTGGAACTTCCCTCAAGGGAAGGGCAGATCATGGGCATTCCCCGCCATCCAAGGAGGCTTCCATGCATGCAGAGCCGGCACATGCGCTCTGGTTCTGGGCTCACCCAAGGAATCGTCACGTCCTGCACATGCCTGCTTAACCTCACAACCGTATCAAGGCCTCCCGCTCGACAGGGGCTGCGCCCTCTGGAGTCTAAGCAGCCTTTGGGTTTTGGACTTTTGTGACCACACAGATAGGTACATTCTTTTTTCTTTCGCACGTTAGATTTCTTTGAGATTTATAGCCCGACAGAATTTTTACATCCTGCATCACATATCGTTATCAGTTTCGTCCCAACACACGGCGAGTGGGGTCTTTGGGTGTGGACATTCGGTATTTTTCAGTTCAATACAAATTTTGATGGTCAGATTTTGATCCGTATGATCTAGTTTTGTCGGACAATTAGGCTTAGCCGTCCGATGGATGGTTGCTGTTGTGGTGTACCTCAGCACGGTGACGACGACACTGGGGGTTAACCGAGGATGTACACGGATGGCCAGCCTATGGATGGCTGCTGTTGTGGTGTACCTCAGCGCGGTGACGACGACACTGAGGGTTAACAGAGGATGTGCAGTGAACAATGTTCTCTTTACTCCGCAGTCTTTTAACTCTTTAAGTCCCAAGGAACGCATCATACGTTCATAGGTTCCTACCTAGAAGCCCAATGAACGCATGATGCGCCGATTTTATTACTTTCTTGACTACCCCCTGGGCCTTTGATGCTAAACTCCCTGGGACTCAAAGAGTTAACCAAGGGTTGTAATTTTGGCTGTACGTTTGGCATACTACAGCGTAATGAGTATTTGATAACATTTTTTACCCAAGCGTTTTGGGGCGGGCTGATGAGAGCCACAAGGACACATCACCTCTGGGGGCCGCCGAACTAGATTCCCTGATAGCTTGTTAATGCTCATTTGAGTTATCCGCGTAGTACGAGGACGTGCTGTAGGGTCTTGCGTGAGGTTCAGTACAACCAGGATAGTTAAGGACTGGTGCCCGAGTGACGTACGGAGTATCTCCTTATACACATCATGTTGGACTTAACTTCCCCTCACGCCTGTGACAAATATCACCGCGCCACCCATATGGGATAAAACCCGGTGCAATGAAGTCGATCTTCTCAACTTTAACCTGTCACCGTTAGTTCTGGCTGTCCACATCTGGACTTTAGTCTTATTCCAGAAACTGGGTGTTACGTGTGCACACGAATAAAAGATCTGACTTAACTGTATGCAGATTTTTGGTTCCTTGCCACTCAGGCAGATGCACTCCAACTTCAATGGAAGCCCGTAGACTATTACGACATGCTTTATTTATGTTCTTTCTAAACCATGATATAAATCCTTTATCAGCTGATTAGATGTATAGACAATGCCACACACACGAACAAGAATACACGAAATCACTAAACTGAAGTATTTCTGAAAGAAATGCACATGTCTGTCTGGTCAGTTGAATACCTGACACACGTCTGAACACCGGAAATGAATGCAAGCCAGAAATACGCTGAGACATCTAAAGGCTGTAACTCAAAAATATTAGCTAATACTGTGTTGGACGTTAGGTTCCCTATGGAAGTTGCCGCCCATTAGATACTTGTAGATAAAGCGGTTCTCGAGCGACTTACTTACTGTCATTGCAGTGGTTGAACTTAACCTCCATACTGCAGCGTCTATTATGACGAGTATTTTGTTCTTCTTTGCCAAGCAGCTCACCTCCGTGTTTATTTATAGTTTCTAATTCTGGTGGCGTAGTAGATGGTGTATTCGTCTACTGGTTCAGTGACTGGTGAGGGTTTAAAACATCTTCGGGATATTTTGTATTAGATTTTTGGGGTTTTTTATGCTAGACAAACTATGATTTGCTTAAAAGCGCATTTGCTAGTACAGTATTTATTTAAGGTACTGGTGTTAACAGGGAATTAGATAAACTTGATAAATGGGCACTCCAAACACATACAAATATGTGTGTGTGTTGTGTTGTGTGCATGTGTGTGCTTACGCGAACGAATATAAACCAGTCGTTCGTCTAATATGTCTCGTCATAGTTGCTGAAACTGTGAAAAACAACTAAAAGGGAATTGAAACAAAAATATACTGGGGGTTTCTAGAAAACTTAGATTTGCTGATGACATCGTTTCCTATATCGTTGGATAAAAGAATGAACCTATCTATTAAAACACTAGCGACTGCAAAAGAATCAGCTCAGAAAAGTGAATGGACTAGTGAGAAGCAACAATGAAATTCATAATCTGTTTAAATCACAATTGATGACTGGCATCATGAGAGCCAAGAGACTGAAATAGTTGGGACATATTGAAAGAATTTCAGATGACAGAGAAGTGAAAACTGTATATACATGGGAGATAAATGTACGTAGACCAAGAAGACAATGGAGAGATAATGTCCAGACAGACCTGCAAACACTTGTTGTCAACAATTAGAAAGAGAAGGCTAACCAAGGAGATGGATGGAGGCCGGCGATACCTCAAGGGCTCGGAATGCTAAAAAGGAAGAATAGTTGCTTCATAGATTTCAAATTTTTTTTGGGGGGGTGGGGGGGGGGGGGGGGGGGGGGGGGGCATACGGTTTTGCGCGCGTGGGTGTATGTGTTTTATATATATATATAATATATATATATATATATATATATATATATTTATATATATATATATACATACATATATGCGCACGCATAAATACCTACACACATAACTAAAACAGACACATATACACCATAAACAAACAATTATACATCAACATGATCAAGTGCCTTGCCGACTGGCGTGGGCGATCATGCAAAATCTGCGATCAACTGCGTGTATCAGTTCGTGTGGTGACACCCCTCCACAAAAGGCTGTCAAGAATCTTATTTCTGACTCTCTTTCTGGTGACCACTATTAGTCCAGTTTCCCTCTACTCATAACATGACCCCCCCCCCCCCCCCCCCCTCCCCCTAAAAAAAATGATGACTGTTTTTTTCTGATGTTTTTGTAGCTTGTCTTCGAGCCCTCGCCTCATTCAAAACATCTGGGGAAGAGGGGTCCTTTTCTTGGCTGTCCAAGTAATTCTAAGGATTTCTCTGTTAAACCACACCTCTGAGGCCTCAAGAAATTGTTCGGTCTGTTTATTATTCGTCCTGCATTAATAATGTATGTTAAAACTGACTCTATATAGCATACGAAAATTCTTTTCCTAACCTCCAATGATATGGATTTATTGCACAGAATGTTCTTAATTTTATCAAATGCAGTTTTGGCTTGTTCTATTCTGTTCTTTACCTCTGTAATACATCTTCCGTAGGTTGTTTTCCAAGTGCCTGAAATTAAATTTACTTCAATTTCTTAAAAAAACGCCTTTGACTTTGATTATACATCTAGGCCTATTCTTTTCTTAGAAAACACACATATATATACACACACACACACACACACACTATCCTGTACTACTAACTCGGTAAATCTAAATGTAACATCCTGCGTCATCAGCAGACTCTGACAACACTAGAAATCTTTGCTTCAACCTCTTCGGTGTGAAAACCAAACAAGGAGATTAATACTTACACACAAAACAGTTGTTAGAAAGAAAGACAACAAGAGTGCATTAAACACACATTCACTCGAGCGTTGTTGTTTACATATCAGCGCACTCCAAACTATGGGTGCAAACTATTTCATTGACCTCAAATACACCAGAGAATGACAAGACAAACAACAGTGTTGATATAAGACAGCACTTTCCTACCTACACTTTACGATATGCCTACAGCTGTATCTGTGTACTTTACTGTGTGTTTATATATATATATATATGTATATATTATCATCTCAGTGCTTTTCAAGTTATTCAGACACCCCTTGCGGGTTGCGGGGCGCAGTGTGACGGGGGAACAAGAATATACCCATTGCCTCTTCATCAAGAATGTCGTAGGAGTAGACTAATTAATTGGAGGCATCCTTCAAAGTTGGAGTACATCTGTCTGCAAAGCAATGAACCGAGAGTGTGTATAAAAAATAACCTAGATACGTGAAAGACAACACTCAGGTTCTGGAGCAATCTGTGTAGGTATTGATGCATGTTGTAGTGGTCTCAGTTGCAAAGTAATGTCTCACCAGTTTTTCGGTTAGACATACAAATATATGAAGCAGGGAATTAGCTGCAAACACCCGGAGTTTACAGTCGGTAAACGCGAAGAAGATCAAGAAGAAGGAGAAGAGAAAGAGGTCATATAGTCGTGCACAAAACATCATCTAATATTTGGTCTGAACATTGTAATCTTTTATACCAGGTGTTAACCCTTTCAATATCAAAATATATGATAGTTGATACCCAAGTAAGGAGAGGAATAATCACTATCAAAATTGTGAGTGCATTCCTATCGAGAAAAACTTAATAAACAGTGAAACCTGTCGGTTTGTTTAGATAACTTTTTCAGTCCCACAAGGTCCTAGCTAATGTCTGAAGTATTTATGAATGGGAATCCTAAGCACACGGGCATACTACTTGCAGATGGGCCAAATAATTATTCATTCAAAAGAGACACCACCCTAAATGCCTAATTCGCCTGAAGTTTAAAGCTTGAAGAACGAACAACATCATAATTCGCATGAAGGTGTGCAAAAGGTCCTTTACTTCACAACCTATCACCCGGTGGAGATGATGATGATGATGATGATGATAATAATAATAATAATAATAATAATAATAATAATAGTAATAATAATAAAATAATTAATATAACAATAATAAAGTAAGTATTTTAAGTCTGCTTCCTTGTGTTCCCCGTTATAAAATTCAGCCGAAAGATCTGGTTATTCGTCCACTTCTGGACTTTAGCCTTGTTCAAGAGCTTCAGTTTTGCGTGCAAACATCCTTTCTGCGTGCAAGATCCGTCTTACAGATTTCACTTTTCTAGACACTTCCCACTTTGAAGGAAGGGAGTCGCCGTGGTGTAGCGGCTAGATGCTCGCCTGCGGATTGGAAGGGCGTGGGTTAGGGTTCTAACTGAACCGGGCTTTCTTCAAAAAGGACTTTGGCTCCCAAGTGGATCAAGCCTTGAGTGAGTACTAGGTGCAGTCGGCGGGCGTGAACAAACTTTTCGTTACTACGTCATAATTTTAGTGAATATGTGTTTTTCGAAGGTCTTAGGCGATTCCTGTTAAAGGGTCGTTCGACCTCCCAAAGGGATCACAACCCACAGGTTGAGAACCGCTGCTCTACGGTAAAAAATCGGACACCAACCCAACAAAGAAGAATCCAGCATAATTTAATTTGCAAGGGGTTCGACTTTATTATATTTTGAGAACCAGTGTGCAGCCACTGAGGTACACTATGACCTATGTTTGCTATCAGTAATGTGACGGCCTGTGACAGTCATCTCTGACAGAGAACTGTACGACAATAAATAATTAAGGTCATAAAAACAGCATCATAGCAAATATTTGTTGGCAGCCTAGAAGATAAGATTATGACTAGGTGTGATAGAGCCTGTTGTTATAGTGTATAGACCGACTGGGAGATAATTACATCATCTGATAAGTATTCTGTGCAGCGGGCATTTGCACAACCCTGTTGTGGAACGAATACGTTATGAACAAATACGAAGCGAAATAACTGGGGTTGCTGCACAAATATTAATGACTAGCAATATACGGCACGCTTTGCTGTGGCCCAGTCGGGCGAAATGGAAGAGAAAAAAAAAATAGAAAGCACACGTGTCTAATCTAATATGGTTATTATCATAATCGTTGTCTGCGCAGATTTACAGATAGTCTGATTTGCCGTTACAGATAGTCTGATTTGCCGTTACAGATAGTCTGATTTGCCATTACAGATAGTCTGATTTGCCGTTACAGATAGTCTGATTTGCCGTTACAGATAGTCTGATTTGCCGTTACAGATAGTCTGATTTGCCGTTACAGATAGTCTGATTTGCCGTTACAGATAGTCTGATTTGCCGTTACAGATAGTACGATTTGCCGTTACAGATAGTCTGATTTGCCGTTACAGATAGTCTGATTTGCCGTTACAGATAGTCTGATTTGCCGTTACAGATAGTCTGATTTGCCGTTACAGATAGTCTGATTTGCCGTTACAGATAGTCTGATTTGCCGTTACAGATAGTCTGATTTGCCGTTACAGATAGTCTGATTTGCCGTTACAGATAGTCTGATTTGCCGTTACAGATAGTCTGATTTGCCGTTACAGATAGTCTGATTTGTCGTTACAGATAGTCTGATTTGCCGAATCTCTAGAACACGGGCTTTTAAGTGTCATTAAAGTATTGGTGGTTTATTAAATTGTATTATTGGGACTTAAAAAGATATATTTGTTTTGTGAACCACACGCTAACGTTTTTTTTTTTTTTTAACTTACTAATGTCCTTCTAATTTAAAGAAAGAAAAAGAAAGAAAAATATGAGAATAGCTGATGAAGCGCCATTAAAATATAAATATTTAAACAAAATGAGAACTTTAAAACCATATTTCAAGCTCCCTTAGTAAACAGTCACTGTTATCATTCCCCCCCCCCCCCCCCCCCCCCCCCCACCCCACCACTCCACCGACTACTCCTCTCTCCCTCTCCGATCCGAAGCAGTTGAAATTCGTCACCTGAAGATTTTTAACTGACCTTGGCATCTGTCTCCGCCCAGTCCAAAATGAACTGTAAGCTTTCTCAGTTAACAGTTTCTGTCATTAAACCCCCCACCCCTTTTTCTTCCTCCCAAATGCACCGACTACTCTCTCCCTCGCCGAAGAAATGCCACCATCATAACATTTCCATACACTCTGTCAACAACTCTTCGATGCCATAACGACCAGCATCATGCATATTTCTGAGGTCAACAGTCAAAGGTCACCTATCAGCGTAAATAACAAATTGCACTGTGAACGTGACAAAGAAGAAAAATAAATCGGATCGTCAGAAAACAGAACCAAGATGCCGAGATGATCGTCGCTGGAGCTATGTAGTTCATGCATTGTGCAACACTCTTATAAAAAAACACGCTCGTGTTTGAATGCAACGTTGTGTGAAATTTTGAAAGTAATCGATGAAGAACTTTCGGAGATAAGCTATTACAACCAACGGAATTTTACCTTTGTTTAAATATAGATAGACGTGAGCATTACTAATGTTTGAAACAGAAAAGTGACTGCTGCGGAGGAATGAATGATTATGATTTATAAATTACTTAATCCTGAATTAATTAGTGATTCATGAACAGATAAGTGAATGATTTATTTGTGAAGGAAAGCCTAAACGATTCACAAACGAAAAAATGAATGAATGAATAGGTTTTTCGTGAATAAAAGACTCGAGGATGATTTATTTGTGAAGGAAAGACTAAACGATTCACAAATAAATGAATGGATAAATGAATAGATTTTTCATGAATGAATGACTAGTGAATAGATGAATGACTAAATACATGATTTGTGAGTAAATGAAAGAATCAATAAACGAATCATAAATAAATCATAAATGAATGAATGAATGAATGAATGAATGAATGAATGAATGAATGAATGAATGAATGAATGAATGAATGAATGAATAAATGAATGAATAAATGAACACAAAATGCACCTAAACAAGAAAACAAAGCCCTTTTTTATTTCAATCTTATTACATTCCTTAGGGTAACTTTACTGAGGGCCAGAATTCACTGACTGAAACTGATTCCCGTATATTTGACTGTGTTATTAAGTTCTCCCCGTATGGATTCCGTAGCCCTATTTGGGTTGGAAAATAGAATAAACCAAGTGCCCCCTAACAAGCATGTCGTAAAGGGCAACCAACTATGGTTGTTTCCTTCGATATAGGAGTGCATCTGCTTGAGAGGCGATGGACCTGTAATCTGCAAATAATTAAGGCATGTCTATAAAAGCGACGTACACGCAAAACTCAACTTCTTGAACAAGAACAAGACTAAAGTCCAGAAATGAACGAGCAACCAGAATTTTCAACCGGAGTTTACAGCAGGTGAACGCGAAGGAGTGTCTATTCTTTCTTAACTGTTATTTCAACTCTTGTGTGTGCTTGTGTGTAAACAGACAGTTGTCGTCGTCTTCATGCGTATTGAGCAGGCAGATAGACTGGCCGGTTCAGCACCACTTGGTTGTGACTTGATGTATGACAAGCTGGATGTTGTGAAGGCCCTTAGAGAACGAGTAAACAGTGCCGAGGCACAGATAGATCAATACGGTCTGAGAGGAATGGCTCTGCGACGAGTTACTAGAGAATCTGGCCAACGCTCGACACTCAGGGGAAAGGCGAGACAGATATACAATCAGATAGTTACTGGTACCGTCAGAATTGGAACTTTTCTCTTGCTGCTGAAGATGGGGACTGAACGCTAATGGAGGTGTCACGAGTGCTGTAATGTTGATACGTACGCAGTTCAACATTCAAAATTCAGGCGTATTAAATATATATTATGCTAGACCCATATTTAAAGATCAATCGGTTTTCGATGCATGTTGTGGTCAACATCACGCCGGTCGCCTTTACCTTCCAAAGACTTTACCTGGTACCAATTTAACACTAGGTGGACCAGGAGGCAAGGTCATTTAAAAAAAAAAAGGGGGGGGGGGGGTGATGTTTGTCTGACTCCTTTCGGGTTTGAGCCTACGACTTTCGGATCCGAAGATGACAGTCTAGTCGTTACACCACGGCGGTTACCAGCTCTCTCTGTATAGTATAGTTATTGGAATTCACGTATACCCAGCAACTTATTCGTTTCAATTTTTTTGTTAACCAAGAGATAAAGTAACAAAAGTCTTGGACCGACAGAGTAGAAGTGTAATCACTAATTTGAATAACGACCTTCCAATTAGGACCTTTAACCTGGAATTCGGCAGATAATCCCTTTTCACACCTACAGCTAAAACATATCATCTGGATTGTAGTTTCCCACACAAGCTAAACCCTCAGCGTATTTACGGGACCCCTTTTATCATCGTAATGTACAAATATATGTGCAGAGACAACACAGCGCCCCCGCTGTTGGTCAACACCCCAGTGTTTGTCCTTGGGCCGCCCCCAAACCCTCAGAAAGAAAAAAAAAAAATGATGGCCATGTCAATACGCTGCGTTTAACAGGGCCGTGTTCTTGCCCAATAGTAAATAATCAGGTTCTCCCCGCCTTTGTTTTTCTCACTGTTTTGGTTGCCTTTATGTCAACAGGACTGTGTACCAGTGGCTAAGTGTGGGAGACCGTGATTGGAACACGCTCGGTCCCCGCATGCCGACTACACGGGCAAAGAAGTCAAGGATTGTGTGTACCACATTTATTTTTAAAGTTATCCGGTTAAAAAAAAAAAAAACACGCGATGTACATTTTTTTTTCTCTTTTAGTTTATTCTATCTTGGGGACTCCGAGACTTCATAGGGAGTTCCCGGGTAAGTCTAATTGTGCAAAAGGGGGAGGGTTGGGTTATTATTAGTTGGAGTTAGTTTGACACCTTATAACCCCTTTACTACTGGACTTTGCATACAAATGAGCAGACACATGCATACAATATACATACAAATGAGTATTCAAATACATTTGAATTAGATATGCAAAACGGATTCGTACACATCACTCAGGTTCTGGAACAGGACTAGAGTTCAGAAGTGAACGAATAACAAGAAGAAGAAGAAGAAGAAGAAGAAGAAGAAGAAGAAGAAGAAGAAGAAGAAGAAGTCATTCGCTAAACAATTTATGGTAATGATGTTGATAATGACAATGAAGATGTTCACGATGATGATTTCAATAATGATTAACACATTCTGATGAAACAAAGGGTACTAGAAATTCTCTCATGATGATGATGATGGTATAGATTCTGATAAACACAGTCACGCACCCATTACCTGAACAAAGACGTCATTGCTAAGGCAGAAGCCGTTTCCTTACACTGAGGTTTTCCCCAAGTCCTGAGACCTGGGCTCAAACTACACATGGATGCCTAGAATGGCTGATCGTGGTCGCGTCTAACGTGACATAAGTACGTGACCAGAGCAATACAAGCGAAGCCTTCAAACCAGAAATCAACTCAAGTTTTGCATAATGGCCTAAAAACGATCGTCTGACTGAATTCTGTTTGACTGGATTGAAATATGAAGCCGTGTTGATGGCGGTGAATAAATATAGACTGGGCTGGGACGTCAGTTTTTATCCCATGGAGCTAGGGAAAATGGACTGATAAGGGGATCAGAAACAAAATTAGGCTTAAAGGAACGAAACACGTGCTACAGTCGACTGTTGTAGTTGAAAAAGACGATGAGAATAGACTGAATACAGTTCACATCAAAATGAACATTAAACATATTATTTTACTGTCCTTCTCCTCCTCCTCCCCCTCCTCCTCCTCCTTCTTCTTCTTCTTTTTCTTCTTCTTCTTCTTCTTCTTCTTCTTCTTCTTCTTCTTCTTCTTCTTCTTCTTTCTTCTTCTTCTTCTTCTACTACTACTACTACTACTACTACTACTACTACTACTACTTCTACTAATACTACTACTACTACTACTACTACTACTACTACTACTACTACTACTACTACTACTACTACTATACTACTACTACTACTACTACTACTACTACTACTACTACTACTACTACTACTACTACTACTACTACTACTACTACTACTACTACTACTACTACTACTACTAACTGCTGCTGCTGCTGCTGCTATACTACTACTACTACTACTACTACTACTACTACTACTACTACTACTACTACTACTACTACTACTACTACTACTACTACTACTACTACTTCTTCGCCTCTTCTGACTTCTTCTTCTTCTTCTTCTTCTTCTTCTTCTTCTTCTTCTTCTTCTTCTTCTTCTTCTTCTTCTTCTTCTTCTTCTTCTTCTTCTTCTTCTTCTTTTCTTCTTCTTCTTCTTCTTCTTCTTTTCTTCTTCCTTTTTCTTCTTCTTCTTCTTCTTCTTCTCTTCTTCTTCTTCTTCTTCTTCTTCTTCTTCTTCTTCTTCTTCTTCTTCTTCTTCTTCTTCTTCTTCTTCTGCTTCTTTTTCATTTTCTTTTTCACCGCCTGTAAACACCGCCTGCCATTTCGGTTTACAGATTGTGCTTATTTGCAGACTGTAGGTACGCAACCGTATGCAGTAGGCTACCTGTCAGGCTTGAGGTCTTATAAATTAGATATCTGAGAAAAGTGGTCCAGGTGACAAGAAGGGACAAAGTTCGCAACCATACAGTACGTCAGGGGGTCGAAACCCAGACCTCACAAACTTGACTGGATCAGTCACAGTTACATCGGTTTGGACATATATGTAGAATGAAATGAAAATCGGCCAACATGGCAGTCATAGGAGGCCAAGAACCAGTGAACCAGACCACTAGGGCGACCCAGAGTTCCCTGGAAAGATAACATCCGAAAGTCTCTGACTGACAGATGACTGGAATGAAACAAAGCCACATAGAAAACCGATGATAGAGCAGTCTGACTCTCTCTATGTAAAAACTCAACACTTTAAGGTAGAAGAGAAGCGACTGAGTAAGTAAGAAAGTTATCAACTAGCGTGTAGACGAATTTTTCGTTAGACTCGAACTGGCTTGGCTCAGGGTTGCCAGATAAAAAAACTTAATTTTATGCCAAACTATTACTCAAAATATGCCAGAAAATGCCAAATAAAGTGTAACATTGTACTCGCTTTACTCGCTTGGTAAAAGTAATAAATTCTATTACAAAAAGAACTAGGTCTATATCCTTTCTATTTTCTGTCCTCAAGTAGTTTCTAACCAGTCTGAATCACTTGGTATCAGTGGTGGGTTTTGGTTTTATATCCCACATTTATTCTAGTAGATTAACATAAATATCGAAGTCACGATTCGTTTAGGAAGACAACAAATACAATGAGGAATGGTGTGAATCTCCGTTTGTCCATACCAGGACATCACAACAAAGTCAAACTGCAAAAAAAAAAAAAAAAGATGTTAATTGTAGGTCAACATTGTTTTTAATAAATCTGCAAATGTGAGCACGTCTTAATAAAAAAGCCAGCAAAAATCAAAATATACAGTTCAATTTCAAATATGCCAAATTTGTGGAATCTGGCATAAAAAATGCCAATATGGCAACCCTGGATTGGCTCATAGTAAACTAAGATATCTTGACTTTTCTTATTTTCAAAGCTATCCCAAGAGTGTGGCATTTTTCAACTCCTTCGATCGCGAAAGAAGCACCATGTTTGACTGGATTTCTTCACACGTACCTGTTAACATATTATTATGCTTGTACATTTTATGTTTAGTCAGTGCATGCTAAAACGCTCAACAACAAATTATTCTCCCACAAGGGATGTGTTTTTGGGCCATGTCGATAAAGTACACTCATTATTATCACTAACTGGGGCGTCAGCTATACATTTCTGGGATGGACAATTCAACAGCTTTTTGTAATTTATTCATAGCAGATTTGCGAAAGGTTTTGTTTGGGGGTGGGGGGGGGGGGGCAGGGGGGGGGGGGAGGTGGGATGTGGGGTGATATCAGGCAACACTTTGATTTTTTTTTTCGCGTACCCCTGCAGAAGGAAAGAAGATTCAAAGTATTAGAGATAGAGCCTGACAATGGGGAAAATCAACGTACGGTTTTATCTAGGCTAGCCGCCTGTCGAAAGCGTTGCACAGAGCACGACCCCCGTAGCTCCAGCGACGATCCAAGGAATCTCAGTTAAAACTGCACTCGTGAACTGAACAGTACCGCCGTGAAACGAACCCAGGACCTTCAGAGCGCGAGGCAAACGGCTTGACCACTTCGCCGCGGAGACCCCGGCGTTCGGTTTGTGATGCCCTTTAAAGGATATGGAATTATCTTCTTCAGCTTCAATAAGGTGTTCAATGATCATTTCTATTTTACCTGTAAAGAAGACTGTAATTGTAACGGTACAAGAGCTGTTGTGGCTGCTTGTGGCTGTACACACGACAAACCGGCTCGGGAAACCCAACATGTTTGGAAGGAAAAGGTCAGCCGACAGAACGTTATAATGGATGACTCGAACAAAGCCCGGGCTGGGGGACTCATCGATTGCTATCGTCTATCAGGGTCTCTGTGATGGAATATGCACCGTGAGCTTCAGGCATATTTGCTCACTCTGTTTGCAGATTCATTCATCACCGATGCCGAATTCGGAGTCAGGAAAACGCGTCTTTCAGAAGGACGCAATATAATGTGTGTGTGGATGGCTCATTACTTTGTTCTGTCTCTGTCTGGATGTTCGTTACTTCATGTCCTGGCACCGAGCTTGGTGCAGCCTCTGTTTTTCATTACGCTCCGTTCGTCCTCTGTCTTGTCTACAGTATAGAAGGTCTGGGGTATGTGGCTAAGGCGTTATGAACGCGATTCGTAATATTGAGGTGCCGGTTTCGAATCTAGTAGCGGGAGATTTGGCAGCAGACCGACTTGATTACGACAGTGGTATGGAGAGCCGTCCGTTGAGACGCAATGCTTAAATTTTTTTTAAATTGTCAAGTAAAAACACAAACAGCCAAAAAGAAGTGTTTATGTTAGCATTAGTTCTAAACGCTCTATAAAGTTACGTTAGATTTAAAGTCGAAAAAATCTACTTTATTGCTTGGGGTTTATCCCATTGCCTTGGTCTCTCTCACCAGTACGGCTAACCACTTGCAGAGTGCGTAGCATATAATATGAACTCTGAAGCTGCGACGACTATCTTTAAGGATCTCTGTAACATTTGCACTCAGGAACTGAAGGATTCAGACGTGAAATAAACCGGCGACATCCAGAGTGCTTACCCACTTCGACATGGAGGCCCCCTCTAAAGGATACGCAACTGACTGATACAACAGTATGGAGAACTGTAGAGAGATATATATCTATACACACACACACACACACACACATATATATATATATATATATATATATATATATATATATATATATATATACATGTATATATACATACATACACACATACACCATGCCTATATACATATATATATAGGCATGGTGTATGTGTGTGCGTATACCAAGGTTTGTGTTGTTTAAACAGCAGCACTATGGAGTAGGGGTAAGTGAACCAGTTGCTGGATCCACGAGGCACCATGGTTTGATTTCCGTGGCGAGCAGTTCAACAGATGAGTTCTCGTGTTTTTCGCACTGTGGGGCAAGAGTTGCACTGTGGAAGAGACTGTGGCCTCGCTACGTAACGATCCCTCCCTTCCCCTTTCCCACTCCCCCACCACCACCCCCCCCCCCCCATTCCCCCCCCCCCCCCAAATCCTGACAGTGTATGTAGGAAATATCCACTATAGTCAAACTCCTTTGGGGAAATGACAATTAAAATATTTTGGTTAAAGAACAATTTTTAAAGTCAATGGATATTCGTTACTTAGGACGATCATAATATCCTGTGCTGAAACAGGACATCCCAATATTTCGTGCTGGAAATAGGACATTATAAGAGTTAAATTCCCCCTACCCCTTTCTTTTTTTTTTAGGCCACCGGGGTGCTCCGGTTAAATACTCGCTCAACAATGGTATTAACACCTAATGAACGAAACTGTGCTTTTTAGCTAAAAAAAAAAAAAAAAATAATGCGTGTTATTTTCTCGAGCTTATGTAAAAAAAAAAAAAATGTATATAAAACAAGACAACTGGTTCTGTTCTGGAGAACCGATAGGATGGTTGAGCTCACCTTCAAACGGAGAGTGTCCCTGGGAAAAGAAAATGACCGTAGTCAGTTTCGCATCGGGCCGTACTTCCCATGATGATAGACCGTATCTGTGCAGACTTCTCCATCGATGGGTGATACTGTACTTCCTATGATGATAGACCTTATCTTTGCTTCTTTTTTTTTTAAACTATTACCTTTTTTTCACACAATATCGCTGGATTTTTAAATATTTTTAAATTTTAAGTTGGGTATCGAGTATTTAATGTTCAATAGTTTTTAAAAATCAGTTCCCTTTGCGACACCCCTAATCAGACGGTTACCGGTACAATGTGAATTGGAACTCTTCGCTTGCTGCTGAAGATGGGCACTGGACACTCATGGGAGTGTCCCGAGTGCTATGATGTCGATTCTTAATTCAACATTCAACATTGCGACACTCCACCCCCAATTAGCCATGGTTTGCCCGGTCATAAGCGCACTCTCTTAAATGTTTAGAGATAGAAGAAGTCCAATAATCTTGTAAAGATGACACGCTTTAATGATCAGCAGCAATTGTCCTTACAATTATCACTTTTTACGTTTATATTACCTTAAATGTATTGGTTATAGGATTGATTTCCTCCTCCCACCCCCTCCACCCACCTTTCAGCGTATTAGCCACTCTCTTAAATGTTTAGAGATAGAAGAAGTCCAATAATCTTGTAAAGATTATATTTATGCTGGTAAACTAGGATAGGATTATGCTTCCTTGGTTCTCCTTAAGTTCTCCTCCCCCCCCCCTTGTCTTCACCCAACCCCTCACCCGTGTGCCAGAAAAATTCCCTGTGTCAGTGCGTTTGTGCTCGGTGTGTCCACCGGGCGCTTGTTGGCCGGACGGCTTAGCCAGTTCTGCTCCTAGCAACGACTCTTGCGCTCAGACAATTGAAATCTGACGACTGTTTACCTTGCCGGCCGTCTCCATAGCGACAGCATCTCTCGTAAATCACGCCTTGTACCCAGGCCCGGAGGAAGGAAGATGCTGATTGGTTTTCTCGCCAGCTCTGTATGCTCGCGCACGTCGGCGCTTCTTTGGAGTAACCAGCTGGCTTCCGGCCGAGGATCAAAGAAACATGGGCGACTCTATTCTGGCCCTTTTCAAGAGAATGTATGTTTTTCTTTTTCTTTTTTCTTTTCTTTTTCTATCCTGATCAAAGCAACCGTGACTAGAGTGCCTTATGTAATTCAGTTACCACATTTAGAGTCTTTTATGGGAAAGAACTCGCAGCATTTTGGCCACATTAAAAAAATTATTTATAATACCCTAAACACTTTGATGGGAAAAGAATGACAGATAGAACATTCACATTTACTGGACAGTGGGCTACCTCGTTACCACTGTGTGCTCCCCCCCTTCCCCCCTAAAAGATACATACATACATACATTCGTACATAGATTGGCACATGAACATATTGGAACAGATTGGAACATACACACGGACACATTCATATCCATATGTACACTCGCATAATACCAATACCTATACTGTCATACACATGTACACATACGTACCCACACATTCATTCACACAGATGCATTATACACACACTCATACGTACACACACGATCATATATACACAGCCATACACACTCAGCCATACACTAACGTTATCTGCTCTTCCATTCATATACACATATGCACTTACCTCTCACACACGCAAAAACATACACACACTCATACCTATGGATACATGCACTCACAATCATGCATATACATACATGCACTCACACATATACATACATATACTCACACATATACATACATGCACTCACGTACATACACTTACATGCAATCAGAGTGGTTGAATTCAGATCACTCGCTTGACAAGACAAGCCGACTAAGCATTTTGCCAACATGGCTCATCAAAGTTCTAAGTTTAAACAAGGAATGTCTGTATTACAGTAAAAGTATAATTTTTCCACTAATAATGTTACAACAATAAACCTCCTACAATCGTTTCGCTTAAAGTTTTAATTAGATTGTTAAAACTACTTCACTAGAAGTGTTACAACAATTCCACTCCAAAATTTTAGTTTACTCTCTAAAAATTTCATTGAAAGTATTAAAATTATTTCATTAATAAGGCTACGATTAAACTTAATGTGTTACAACTATTTTATTGGGAAATGTGATAACACTTCTGGTGAATGCATTACAATTGTTTTTCAACAATTCCACTCTAAAGTGTTACAGGTAACTCTCTAAAAATTACACTGAAAGTATTAAAACTATTTCACTGAAAATGTTACGACTCAACTGAATGGGTTATAAGTATTTCATTATGAAATGTAATAACACTTCTACGGAAAGTTTTACAATTGTTTCATTTGGGAAACATTACAACACTAGCTGTACCCAGCCACGCGTTGCTGTGGCCCAGAATGCTGAACTGAAAAAAAAAAAAATAGAAAGCTCACGTGTCTAATATGGGTAATATCAGTCACTGCACAGACAGAGAGATAGTCTGGTATGCCGACTCTAGAACACGCAACATATAAATGAATGATTATATAAGTGGTCGATTAAAGTGCACTGTTAGAGTTTTAAAACAGTTTATTTGTTCATCGCAGGCTAAAGCATCTTGTGTGCTTAAACAGCTGACAGTAAAGCTGACTACTTTACCTCTAAATGATCAACAACCTGGCAAAAAAAAAAAAAAAAAAAAAAAAAAAACCAGACTTCCCCGATCATGTCTCCCTCTCCGAAGAATTGGAAAATCATTACCTGATAAAAATATTAAAACAGAAATAGTTAAGAAATAAGAACTGTAAAATAATGTTTTAAGCTCTCTCAGTTAACAGTGTCTGTCATCAACCACATTGCCCCCTCGCAAAGAGTAAACATTCACAAGACCAGATCAGCAGACTCAACTGAAAGCAACATCCAAGAATTTTCCGTCTAAGAACATGACACTGCAAGCTCAACTACCATATGCATACAATAAATAGTGTACAGTACCTACAGTGTACCAGTCAGACAGAACCACAAATACCTGAGCACATTCTGTAAGTCTGCCCACTCTACCTACAAGTACGAAAAGACACCTGTCTTCAAGAGCAAAGTGTGCAGAGCAAGCTATAGGCAACCATGAAGGACCTGCAGCTCATGCGAGTCTACAGAGGCAGCCCACCTGACAGTCTGACCATTACGAAACGGACCGCAAAGAAGAAAAAGAACAAGTAACTGGCAGAATGTTTCTCTATAAGGAAACCACCTTTGTGGCACCATTGGTCCATTCAGTATGGAGCTAGTAATGAGCGGAACTATAGCCTGTGACAAGGCTGGTAAAGGCGCGCGCGTTTGTGCGTGTGTGTGTGTGTATATATCTATCTATCTATCTATCTAATCTAATCTATCTATCTATCTATCTATCTATCTATCTATCTATCTATCTATCTATCTATCTATCTATCTATCTATCTATCTATCTATCTATCTATCTATCTATCTATCTATCTATCTATCTATCTATCTATCTGTCTGTCTGTCTGTCTGTCTGTCTGTCTGTCTGTCTGTCTGTCTGTCTGTCTGTCTGTCTGTCTGTCTGTCTGTCTGTCTGTCTGTCTGTCTGTCTGTCTGTCTGTCTGTCTGTCTGTCTGTCTGTCTGTCTGTCTGTCTGTCTGTCTGTCTGTCTGTCTGTCTGTCTGTCTGTCTGTCTGTCTGTCTGTCTGTCTGTCTGTCTGTCTGTCTGTCTGTCTGTCTGTCTGTCTGTCTGTCTATCTGTCTATCTGTCTATCTGTCTATCTGTCTATCTGTCTATCTGTCTATCTGTCTATCTGTCTATCTGTCTATCTATCTATCTATCTATCTATCTATCTATCTATCTATCTATCTATCTATCTATCTATCTATCTATCTATCTATCTATCTATCTATCTATCTATCTATCTATCTATCTATCTATCTATCTATCTATCTATCTATCTATCTATCTATCTATCTATCTATCTATCTATCTATCTATCTATCTATCTATCTATATATATATACATATATACCCTTATATGAAATATAATGTGTTTGCACTACATATGTATACAAGACGTCGTGAAAGAAACTGACTTACGAAGAGAACTTACTGCCCACATCAGAAAAAGACAATCTACATTCTTTGGCCATGTGACGAGAAAGAGAAAACTGGAGTACATCGTGACGGTAGGAAAGTCGGAGGGGAGGAGAGGCAGAGGGAGACCGAGAGAAGAAATGCTGGACAGTCTGACATTATGGCATGGAAGATCATCTGTATCAGAGTTGACTGAAACTACACGAGACCAAAGGTTGTGGATAGACATGGTTACCAACGCCACACGGCATGGACTTTAAGGAGAAGAATGTATAAAAAAAATTTTATAAGGGCGTCAGCTCCCTTGAAACACCCGTAGGTGATATTTTTATGCATAATAATATGCACTTTAACAAACCAATCGATTGTAAATTTTAAAAGAAAGAAAGAAAGAAAGAAAGAAGGAATGAACCCATTATCTTTAGCTTAAAGAAGCAATGCGATTTAAAAACGTATTGCGTAGCGTAACCGAAATTTTAAAAAAATGCAGTCCCGTTCCGTGTTTTGCAATTCCCAGGGAATAACCCAGGGAAGGCATATGCCTCAACTATCTAAACAATAATAACATCTTTCAAGAACACAAACGTTAATTGTAATTTTGGCCGTCAGATGAATAGAGTCCAGAGTTACAACCGCTGGGGGCATCTTTTAAACTCAATGCCAAAAGCGGAAGTCAAGTGTCTAAAAAGAACTCTTCAGTTAAATCATATAAGTAGTCAATGTGGAAGAGGTTAAAAAAATGCAACAGAAACAACCCCGCACATTTTCAGTATAATATTTCGATGCTAACAGAATATCCGATGCCCGTAAGAAATAAAACACTTTTAAGTTTGAATACCATCCCGTAGGTGTGGTTATTTGTAATACAGCTACACAGAAATAATATTATAATAAAACAGGTGTTACTGTTTGTTATAAATCGCACGGGAAAATAACTACACTGTATAAAGACACCTGGGGAAAAAACTAACAACCACAATTATTATTTTTAGTTGCAACAAGCCTAACAAAAGATGACGGTTATACTGCCCTTAGGGTACAACCAGAAAAGAATATATACATTCTTTAACAGGTTGAAAACTAGTTGATTGGGACTGTGATTACATTTGAATGCACGTTTTTCTTCTAAAAGACACTTTAGAATTATAGTAAATTGCTACAATAGAGCAGTTGTTCGCTTGGATAAGCATCGAAGGGCGTCAGCAAGTGAAATAACTAAGATTGTCTATGTTTAGCACAACTACGCGTTTCAAAAAATATTAGTTTATGGTTCAAAGTTATCAGATGAATATGGGATTTCAGTAGTAAATAGTTAAGTGGTTTGCCTCTCTTTTTGTAAGTGGTATGTTCGTTTCGCTGACTACGATGTTCGATTTACAAGTTTACCTTTTACTGGGACTGCTGAAGATCATCACTGGAGCTACGGAGTTTGTGATTTGTGCAATAAACTCGGCTGGCGGCTACAGGTTCTGGGAGAAACGAGCTATATATGATAAAGCTGGCTTCCTTGAAGTCTGTCCTTTCGACTTTAAATAATATATTTAATATCGACATTATCAGTTATTGACCACATCACACACCTAGTGCCGACTGGTCAATGAAATATAGTTGAACACAGTAGGTCTAGAGGCGTTGAAAAAAAAAAAAAAGGGTAATTTACTTGAAATCCGTCATTCTGGCTAGAGTTGATAACTACACTTCTTAATTCACTGCCGAAAAGAATACTGCTGATAAAGAAGTCTAGCGACCTCTCCGGCTAACCTCTATACGCCAAGGTAGAAGAGGAGCGACTAAGTGAAGTAAAGTAAATTCACTGTTATGAAATCAGGGAAGACCGAAACAACACAAAATAAACACGTAAAATAATGGTGGACACTCACAGTTCACTTTATTTACAATTAACAAATCAATACACCGATTTAACAGTTCCAGTTCCTGTGACGCGGGGTTTGACTATAGTGCGCATGCGCACGAGTCCGTGATAAGCAGCTGCACACAATGTAGAGGCACACTGTCACAAACGTACTGTCGGCCTTTGTTATTATTCTTCTTGCGCAAAGTAAAGCCAAAAAAGTAAATTTTTTTTCCTGAATGTAGAATGTTTATCGGTAACAATTTAGACTATACGCGAGTTACAATACTTTAAAAATGTTTAACGATTTCATGAATTTTAAATTCTGAAGAAACAAAAAACACACAAAATATGAATACCATGACAGAAAATAAAAGAATGATCTAGTCTTGTATTTCAAGGAAACGGAAGTAATAATAATGCGAAAGATGTAGTAATGGCGTCGATTCTTCGCCATTAACTAGTTAAATGTTTCATTCCCAAGCAGTTGGCAGTTTAACTCGTGGATTCCTAAGTAACGCTTACCTCAATAAAATATGTTTAGACCCAGAGGTGTTAAAATAAAAACACTCAGGGACAAGGGGGTTTGGGGATAACAGGGATTGTAATAACAGTTGCCTTGATGGCTAAAGAGCTTAGATAAGCATATCATGTTGGAAGCAACCATTAAACAGAAGCTACGCAACTAGCAAAGGAGATGAATCTTCTTTTTTTCTTCTTCTTCTTTTTCTTCTTCTTCTTCTTCTTCTTCTTCTTCTTCTTCTTCTTCTTCTTCTTCTTCTTCTTCTTCTTCTTCTTCTTCTTCTTCTTCTTCTTCTTTGCGCTCGGTTTTGTATGCTCAGATCACACCATCAGATGGGTTGCCTCTATAAACTTGCATGTCAGTAACATGTCTTCCATGGTTCTCCACAATCTGTACAATCTTTATTTTGTGCATGTGATAGTTGAGCTTGCGCTGTCCTGTTCGGAAAGGAATCTAAACCTAACTCCTCTCTGCCACGCATTACGGCCGGGCTATTTAACTGGCGGCCTGCAGACAAAATCTGGCATATGGAGGTTTAATAAATGGTCCGATGATCATTGCCAAATGTATTGTTTCAACCCGCTTTCTGTGCTTGGACTATGGCTTCTGGTCCTGACGATTCAAATTTCCAAAATCTTGGCGCCTGAGTAAACTCTGCCGAATGAGCTTCCTAAACAGTGGGATTAACATAGAAAAGCATGAACCATCAAAGGACCATTTTCATGTCGTTAGCTCATAGGAATTATGTTCACAGACCATAGCAGTTTTAGTCGAAGTAAGCCCTACATTTGTGATATGGTGAACCTCCCTTCAGCTTCCATTGCTTCCTATGATAATGTCTAGTAGCCATTGTTTATGCTGGATCCATCTGGAACACAAGTCAGTTATAAAAAAAAAAAAGCAGCGTTTATACGGATTCGAACTTACCACTTTCTGGTCAGCGGGTATAAAACACTGTTTGATGGTTATAAAGTCGAACTATTACACACACACACACAAACACACACACACACAAACGCACCCACGTACGGGCGCGCACACCCACACACAGACACACAAGCTAACATAATAAACATCGAAAGAAAGAGTTCAGCAATATAAAATGCAGGGTGAAATAGAGCAAGAAGGAGCTCACGCGCATAGATCACTTGAGAGATGAATTAATCTCCATGAAACTATCCAAGGAACAACTGTATATCCCAGACAGCAATTTGGCCCGGCGAAAGAAGAGACATGTTTGAAATGTATAATGAATTGCGCTCCGGGGATGCAACACTGACATCCAAAAGTTGACAACTTGAAAGATCACCAATGTCACATTCACAATCTCCAATCTTCACTAGCGTTTTCTATTTGAGGCACGACTAGTCAGATCTCAGAGCTGTTGACAGTGACAGCTATGACGAAAGAAGACGGAGAGATGTTGCGACTGACAACTATGGCGAAAAAAGGACGGTTAATGATACCATTCTTTTTCAATGATCACTTTAGGAACGGCCGCGAGGAAAGGAACCGGTGTTCGGCTTTTTTTCTTTTCTTTGCAGCTTGAGCGTTGCTTCCGAGTGTGAAACGCTGTCAAAACAAGACCAACATCCTTCCAGACATGCACGTGAGCTAGAACAGCCGACTCTGTCAGCGGTGACACTCGCCGCAATGAAAAGGCATTTATGAAGAGTTAATTCGTGATTTAAAAGAGTTAAAGTGCTCAAATAAGTTACGTGACATCTTGAATCGGCATTTACATTCTCCAAGGAAAGAGCTATTATTATTATTATTATTATTATTATTATTATTGTCTGCATTATAAGGTAATTAGGGAGCCGCCGTGGTCTTGCGGCTAGACGCTAAGCTGCCGATCGGAAGGTCGTGGGTTCGGGTCCTGAAGGGAGCCACACTTTTTTTCAAAAATATCTTTGGCTCCCAGGTGAGACCCAGCCTTGAATGGGTACCAGGTAGAGTCCTGGGAAGTAAAGGCGGCCGGTGTGATGCTGACCACATCATCTACCAAGTGCTGTTTGATCTATACAATACAGGTCTAGCCTTATATACCCAAAACGCCTGAAAGCGTGGAAACGTGTCTTTTACCTTATCATTAGGTAAATTAATTAATGTTATGGCAGGGCAGACCAGGCCCTTCGCCTTGGCTGGCAGCTGGTCTAGGAGGGAATCTCTGGCAGGCGGACAGATAGAGCACTGCTCTTTTGATCCGGCAGCTTCTGCAACCTGCCTCGTTCCAAACGTACTGGTTTTTCCTTTCCTTTGGAGTAAACAAGGCAGGCTGAGAGAGGGATCATTATGCATGGGCAACATATGGTCTCTACAATACTGCCCAGACGTTGTGCTATGGAGAGGAGGAACTTCATCCCTGGCCTTAATCTGTCTCGGAAACAAATCGAGAGGCAGCAGTTACGGATTATAAGTCCTTGTAAGTTGGCGTAGACAAGGACGCCACGGGTTGCCTCTGAGTGTGGGAGACATCTTCGAATGTCACTGATCAATTACCGCCCGCCTTCAGCTGGGCAGCCCCCAGCCAATAAGGTGTTGATCCGCCACAGTTTTTATGCTTCAATGGGTGCTTGGAGCTAGGACAAATCCGAACTGCAGGCTGTAAAACCAATGCACCATGCAATAAAAAGAAACATAACCACAAGAACGTGAGGACCGTGTGTCCAGGGTTTTCCACTGACCTGGAATACATTAATTATGTGAGAAAAACGGCTATCATTGATGCCGAACTCAACAAACTTGGCATTGATATTGCTGGCCAACAAGAAACCCGTCTGACAGAGGATGGGTCTATTATAGAAAATAACTATACACTTTTCTGGAAAGGCAGAGGCCAGGAAGAAATATGGATGTATGGAGTGGGATTTGCAGCAAAGAATTCATTGTTAGGATCAGTTGAGAGTCCAACTGGAGGAAGTGACAGAATATTATCCCTACGATTGTCTACTTCAAGCGGTTTTATTACCCTTGTTACTGCATATGCACTCACTCTAACGTCAGCAGAGGAAGCAAAGGTCTCTTTTTATGAGGAACTGGATAAAGCAGTAAAATCAATTTCTAAATCTGACGGCATCTACATACTTGGTGATTTTAATGCTCCCAAAGGGTCAGACTCAAACTCATGGCCAGTTTGTCTTAGAAAATATAATGTTGGCCACATGAATGAAAATGGACAGAGACTACTGGAATTCTGCACTAGAAGTGACTTGTGCATCACAAACTCCTTTTTCAAATCTAAAGACCGCCAAAAGGTGTCATGGAAACATCCAAGATCTGGCCAGTGGCACCAGCTGGACCTTATTCTCACAAGGAGGCAACACTTGAACTGTGTATCATTAACTCGCAGCTACCACAGTGCTGACTGTGATACTGACTCTTCCCTAGTTGCCGCAATAGTTCGGATGAAACCAAAGAGAATTTTCACTTCAAAAAACAAATATATCCCCAGGCTAAATATTTCCAAAACTAAAAACCCTGAAAAGTATTTTGAGTTTCAACAACAGCTTTAAGATGCTTTCACTGATATCCAGGATAACTCTACAGCAAGCCTAAAATGGGATGAAATTGGGGAGACTGTTTACAAAACAATTGTATCAGTCTATGGGATTAGAGAAAATAGAAGTAAGGACTGGTATGAAGCAAATAGCCAGACTCTCCAACCTTTAATTGACAGCAAAAAGGCAATACTCCTCAGAAACAAGGAATGAACAACAAGGAACACTCTCAATGAATTAAAAGCAGCTAGAAATCATTTGCGAAAGGTAGCTAGAGAGTGTGCTTATAACTACTGGATCCAGCTACGTGAAAGCATTCAAATTGGTAGCAGTGATGGTAATGTCAGAGGCATGTATGAGGGAATCAAGAAGGCCATCGGTCCTACAATTAAAAAAAGTGCACCACTGAAGAATCTGAGTGGGGAGATTATTAATGACAAGAAGAAGCAGCTAGATATATGGGTGGAACATTATCTGGAGCGTTACTCGGTTGATACTAAACTAGCAGATGGTGCTCTTAATGACATGGAGACACTACAAACTCTTGACTATCTGGACACATTTCCAACAGTTGTTGAAGTTGGGAATGCTATTGATGAATTGACTTCAGGGAAAGCCCCAGGCAAAGATGGAATCCCTATTGAAATCACCAGGAGTGGGAAAGACATTCTAACCCCACACATCCATCAGCTAATAACACTCTGCTGGCAAGAGGGAGAGGTTTCGTAAGATTTCAAAGATGCAAACATCATAACTATGTACAAGAACAAGGGTGATCGGAGTGACTGCAATAACTACAGAGGAAATCACTGCTGTGTACGGTTGGAAAAGTGCTCGCTAGAATTGTTCTGCGAAGACTCCAGATCCTGGGGGATCGCGTTTACCCAGAGTCCCAGTGTGGTTTTCGTGGGAACCGATCTACCACTGATATGATATTTTTATTACGTCAGATGCAGGAAAAATGTCGCTAACAAAATCAACCACTGTATGTTGCTTTTATTGATCTTACCAAGGCATTTGATTTGGTTAGTCGAAAAAGATTGGATGTCCACCTACTCTACTGAGTATTATTGAGTCGTTCCACACAGGTATGAAAGGTACAATCAACTTCGATGGTGAAACATCCGAAGAGTTTTTAATAAAAAATGGAGTGAAGCAGGGGTGTGTTCTTGCTCCTACCCTCTTTGGAATATACTTTTCACTTCTTTTGACACATGCCTTTCGAGATCAGGAGGGTGGTATTTCATTCCTTCTCCATCTGACGGCAGCCTTTACAATGCACGCATGCTGAAGGCCAAAACCAGGATAAGAGAGGTACTTATCAGAGAGCTGCTGTTTGCAGATGATGCCGCAATAACCACCCACTCAGAGGTGGAGCTGCAATGTTTACTATCTGATTTTGCTGATGCGTGCTGTGAATTTGGACTAACAGTCAGCAAAATGAAGACAAAGGTTATGGTGCGAGGTGTAATAACAGACCTACAGTCTACATTGACGGTGAAGAGCTTGAGACAGTAGACCATTTTACCTATCTGGGTACCACAGTGAATAGTAATCTATCGATGGACGAAGAAATCAACATCAGGATAGATAAGGCAGCAACAACAATGAGCAGATTGACAAAGAGAGTTTGGGAGAACAGAAGGCTCACAATTAAAACAAAAACCCTTGTCTATCAGGCCTGTGTTCTCAGCACTCTGCTTTATGGCAGTGAAACTTGGTCATCCTACCTGCACTAAGAGAGACGGCTTAATAGCTTTCACATGCAATGCCTAAAAAGAATCTTTGACATTAAGTGGCAGGACAAAATCACAAACACTGAGGTACTGGAAAGAGCAGGTACTACAACAGTCTCTTCCATGCTCAGTCTACGAAGGCTCAGGTGGCTTCGTCACACCTGCAGAATGGAGTGGCAGAGTCCCTAAGGACATCCTTTATGGTGAATCAAAGATAGGAAGAAGATTTCGATGCCGACCTCTACTACGTTATAAAGATGTATACAAGCGGGACATGAATGATACAGGTATTGAGGCGGACTCATGGGAACAAAATGCCATGGACCGTGTTGTGTGGAAAGGGCATATCAGGAAGGGAATAAGACTGAAGGAAGAAATGATTGCAGAAAGGATGAGAGCTGAGCGTCTGAAGAGAAACGGACTAGACACAAATGTTGTTAACAATGGTCCTGAAATCCCATGCTATCATTGTGGAAGACTTTTCTTGACACGGGCGGATCTTGCTA
>CAJHNH020001075.1:92500-110000 GCA_905116865.2 Candidula unifasciata | reverse complement strand
TTAATCGGCATTATGATGTTCTCAGAGTATGGTGGATTTTAATGAGGGGTCTGTGGCTTAGACGTTGCGGGTTCGATCCCAAATGCGGGCCTTGCGCCTACATTGGATTCGACAGGGGTATCAAGAAGCCGACTGTACAGCGGCACACCACTTGCAAGGGAGGCAAGGTTATTCCCCCCCCCCCCACCCAAAAAAAAAAAAAAATCGACCCTGCGTGGATTCGTTTCCAAGATTTCTGACAAGTACCTTGTGGACTGGATAGTTATAACATCTTTCGTGAGTCATACAAAATCACCACAAATACAAGACTAGTATCACATGCTAAATGTGTCATACAAACAAAGGGGTTGGGGGGGGGGGGGGAGAAGGTAATGGGGATTGGGGGAGGGGGAGCTCAGCATTTTAAACACCAAGGAAGCGAATAATTATAATAGTACCAACAAAGTCATTAAGAAGGAAAATAAGAGCTTATGAGCCACATTTCTAATGAAAGATTCTCAGAATAATAGGACAAAGAAGGAAAGACATAATGACATCCCAAAATAGTCTATTTAACTGGTGGCCCGTGGATCAGATCTGGTCAGCGGAAGCCTAGCCAGTGGCACGCGAGTGAATACTACTTGTATTGCATTATTAATCTTTCTATGCCCAGTACGAAGGATATAAGAGCCACCTTGGGTAAGAAAGTGCACGAGGCTGAAGAGCTGGTAGAGACAGCGTTTCTTTCAGGCAGACAGTGGTGAGAGCGACTTTCTGCAAACGACCTGCCGCATGGAGATCCCCAAACACTATGACTAACTAATTTAGCGTCAGTAATTATAATGCTAAGCATTACACAAAATGTGACTAGAAAAGAGTTATGAGTTAACTCGTAACTAATTTCTAAGAGTTATGAGTTAGATTATCTTCACAGCACTCCGAACACATCCATGGGCGCTCAGATTCTCCTCTCAACATATTCATCAGCGTCGTGCGGTTAGAAGTACCAGTCCGATGTTGGTTAACAAGACTTCGTGTGCGTCCGGTGTGCTTCTCATGCTTGGCTGTGCCGATCTTTACTCCCAATAAGCGTATTCTTAGCAGTGATGTGGACACTTGGCTTTCAAAATCCTCAGAACGTCCTATCTCTCTAAGGGCAATGACAATGTCTGCGTGATCAATGGGCCGGCCATCTTCAAATAATGCAGCACCTGACAGTCTATCAGCTCTCTCATTACCAACAACGCCAGCATACCCTGGAACGAATATGAAAGTAACTGCACACACAGGAGAATTCTGCAACGACTCAAGCTACTGTCTGCGTAACCAGCCTGCCTCGACCCAGCGGATCCTGCTCAAAGAATCACTCAGCACACACACGCGGGAATAGACTTGACTAAAAAGCTTAACCAAGGGAATGGAAAAGACATACACAAATACAACCGAACGTTCCGACCACAGCCTTTATCAACGGAGTACTAAATACAACATAAACTGTATTTCGGTTCTTTTTCATTGTGTTTATGGGCGTCTTTTCCATTCCCTCCATTGAGCTTTCTAGTCACATAATGTATAATATTTAGCATTTCTTGATATCAGCTCGACTGCAGTCACCCGCTATTTACGTGAAATCTTAATGGCCCATACACACCTTTTCTGCAGGCCTAGCAATAGCTACATCGCCAAGGGTTAACGGCAAAATCTGATTCTGCAGCGAATTTGGCACACCACTTCTGCACGTCCCAGTGCTACTTTATTCTCCTCGTTACAAAACTGGCCCCTGATGGCAGGTTTATGCCAAACTCTTTGATCAGCATTTATCAGCGCTTGTGTCCCATAACTAGAAGCACATATCACATAAACGCATTTTCATGGCTTTCTGGCAGATTCATATGTAACACATGCAAAAGATTCCCTTCTGTATATTACAATTGTTAAAGAACGTGTCCTTTTAGTTTAACCAGCTGTGTTCGTGCTGTTGTTAAGTGTTGACGAAAATGATTAATACATTTACCACTTGATAATACTGCGCTTTTAGTATAAAAAGAACAGCATGGAAAGATCGATTTTAATAACAATAGAAATTTGCATTGGAGTAGTCACCCTTGGTTGTAAATCGTAAGTCCTTCCGGTGTGGCCTGTTAACTTGAGGTCAAGGTTGAATCTTATCTGGCGTGTTCTGGAGCGATAAAACGGCCTCGAGTGCTTTACTACCGGGTTATATTGAACGACCATAAAGCAACAAACGGCAACGAGGCTGTATCCCCGCCATCATTTACAATACCTCATGGCGTAGGCACTGGAAGCCGTGCGGTCGAAAGTAAAATTGTCGTGCTTTTTGACATCAAGTTTGCGTACCCCAACATCAACTTTGCGTAAATTTCAAACTTGAAGAGTAAAAGTTCATATCATCATTTAGAATACGAGGTTAGTGTACACTGGCCCTCGTCCTAGCCCGCATTGTACTGCAGGTGACACCTGGCTGGTGAAGCCGTTACATGTGCCCTTATTATAACTTCTTTGGGGGTTGAACGGGGTATCTGTAATCTACCTTGTTGGTCTTCCATCAGACTGAGATTTTTAAATCTCTGTAAATCTGTAGTTAAATCTTTAGTTAGCAGCTCCGTTTGGGTGGGGGGGGGGGGTAGAGAAGTGACTGATCGATCGATTGATGATAGACTGGTCATTATCGCAACCCTTCTCCCTCCCCCATAAACTGGACTGCAGTTGATTCCGTAACTCCATCATTGGTGTCCTAATAAAACGTTTTACGGGATTAAGCGGTTTGGTCCGCATCCTTTGGGGTGCTAATGCTGGGCACAGCAATCCCCAAGTGGAACAGTTACATAGCTACGTCCAAAAATTCTGGCAAGATTAGCTACCGATAGTACAATTGTCGCACATTTTCTTGACATAAATAAACCCACAAACGCCTACCGATCTTCAGCTTTGCATAATTTAATTTTTAACGGGTGTAATATTACAATTCTAATAATACCATGGACAAATAAAGAGAAAGAAAAAAAATACACACATAGACACACATGCTACATGAAATGATTATCGGGGAGAACTGGCTCATAAACAGTAGTCTGTCCCGAAAGATAAGGTATTTTGTCCATGTTAGACGTCATAGTGGCCTGGAGAGAATGATAATGAAGGGTGCGGTTTCTTGAACACACTGCGGATATAGGACACCCAAGATACATTAGCTGTGAAAGCATATAGTGTTAGAGAATTGTCTAGAGAAAGAGAGACTTCCAGGCTTGTCGTGATGAGAGTGACTTTCTTCAAAGATCTGCTGATTGACTGTGTGAATGTCATAACTTGGGACACAGCTCATCAGACCTTTTTTCTTAAGTTTATGGCTTACGAAAGAAGCAGAATCATTAAATTCACATGATGTCCGGGTAGATAATAGTAGTATTTTATGCGGACATTGTTCTTCTTGTGTCTTTTAGACAAGAGAGTCACACCGTGGAAGAAAGTGGGGCGTCGATACGTAATATGCCAAGAGATGGCAGTAGATCCACTGTGTCCAACCTTTATTGTGCACACGGTACCCTTTTCTTTGTGGGGGGGGGGGGGGGAGGGAAGTGACTTCTCAGGAGGCTAAATGGGTATCTAGGATTTTCTCTGTGGGATTGTCATTCGCTTCAGGCTTCAGAAACGAGACATCTGAGACAGGTGGTCCAAGTGACAAGAAGGGACAAAGTTCGTACCCAGACAATACGTCAAGATCTCGAAACCAAGGCCCTACAAACCCGAGTAGATCAGTCACAGTTATGATGGTTAGATATGTATGCATAATGGGAGAAAATCGGCCACCATGGCAGGCATGGGAGGCTAAAAAAAAACCAGGGAACCAAACCTCCAGGGCGACCCAGTGTCCGCTGGGAAGACAACATTCGACTGTCCCTGACTGAAAGATGACTGAAATTGAACAAAAGCAGAAAGAAAACTGCTCATAGAGAAGTCTGGCAATTTCTCTGGCAAAACTCTTCACCCCAAGGTAGAAGAATAGCGACTAAATAAGTAAAGATTGCCATCAAGGATGTTGTTCTTGAAGTTGTAAGGGTGGTTAAACCTTGAGGTAGACAGATCTATGAATTATAATTGACTTTCCGCCTGGCTATGACAGCAAGATACGTCCTTCGTAATCCAGTCGTGCGTGGATTACTTCCTGCTGCGTGCGATTTGGCAGCAGACCGCCTTACGTTGGTTTCAACAATTGTACGGAAAGACGACCGTACAGAAGCATCACAAGCTACTAAACCTAACTTTGGCTAGTCAAATTACGAACTGCTAAAAAGGATGGGGTTGTTTCCGAATCGTCCCCTAAATCATCATCATCATCATCATCAGTTCTCTTTATGACTAGTGGCACATGAGGCTTCAGAGAGGACTTTCCATGCTTTCCTGTCTTGTGCAATTTTCAGTGCAGTTTTCCATGTCAAAGATGCTGCACTCAGGTTACTTTCCATCGTTTGTCTGCATGTTGCTTTTGGTCGCCTCTTCTTTCTCTTTTCCTCTGGTATCCATGTGAGAGTTGTTTTGGAAGGTACATCAGGGATTTATTTTCATAACGTAAAAAAGTTATTTCTATCTTCTCCTCGTTATCATACTGTTTAGAGTTTCTTGGTTTGTGATTTGTAGTAGTTTAGTGTTTGAGATTGTATCTGGCCAGAGAATTTTGATAATTACACGTAGACGAGTCGGCTATGTGGCTAAGTCGATGCGAACGCTTCGCTTCGTAATGCCGGGATGCCAGGTTCGATCCCAGCTGCGGGCAATGCGCCTTGCGTTGGTTTCGACAGTGGTATCAAGAAAGCCGACCGTCCAGGAAGCAATGGCAAACTACTGGATGTAACTTGCCTAGAGAAACCACACAACAGCCAGGGGCTGTTGGGATTGGTTCTGCAACGTCCTGTAAAGGATACGCAACTAACTATACATAAACATATGTGGTGGAAGGTGGATGGATTGTCATCCAATTAAATTTTTTAACTTAGATAATAGCGTTTGTAAATGTGTTTCTAAGACCATATCAGATCTTTCTATGTGTCTTAGACACATTCATAACATTGTAAGCAGGACTTAGATACAGTTAAAACTCTATGTGCAAGTCTCTGGGACATTCATATTTTATTTTTAAGTGCTGGAGAGTTCTATCGTTATGTGTAAGTCTTTGGCAAAGTCAAATCTCTTACGTAAGTCTTAAGCAAAGGCATACATTTTTATGTAAGTCTTAGGTATACTCGTTTATTTCTACATAAATCTTAGAGATATCGTTTTGTGCAAGTCTTTGGCAAAATATACTTTTATGTAAGTCTTACACAGAGGTACATTTTTTATGCACGTAATAGACAACGTCATTTCTTTGTTTGTAGGTCTTAGACAAAAGTCAGTATCTTCTGTGTAATTCTTAGATTAAAGTTATATCTTTCTATGTAAGTTTTGAACAAAAGTCGTATCTTTCGTGTAATTGTCAAACAAAAGTCATACACTTCTATACTTCTATGTAAATCATAGGCAAACGTCATATCTTCCGAGTAAGTCATCGATCACGGCCTTCTCTATTTATTAGAGAAGGCAGTGCATCGATCGATAAAGGTCCTATCTTTCTATGTAAGTCATAGACAATGTACAATTCTTTTCACAATTGCAACCGACCTGATACAAGACAGGGCACAGTACCCCTCTGTGTCAACCCCTTGTACACTGATAGCAGGGTCTGCCAGACAGGCTGTTAGGATAAACGCCATTTTTATCGTAGGCCCGGAGAAGGCCACAACAAAACAGGAGCAATTTATCCATGATTTATAAATACTTTTATTTTCCGCGGGACTTGCCCGGGCTGCAGTTAAGACTACAATAAACGGCTGTGGAGCCGTTGTCTGGGGTATATACGACCTAAGCAGCGTAGTCGGTGGGAGGGGCCGAGTAGAAATGAGTGGGAGGAGGGGTAAAAGGGTATAAATAAACACAAATTGTTGCATGAAATGGTGGTGGGGCGGGGGAGGGGGGTGGATAACGGGAACAGTCCTAGAAATATCAGAAAACTGTCAAAAATAGTTATGTAAATGTGAAGGAACAGAGGAGATAGGAGACGGAGATGGGAAGTGATGGCCGGAGAGAGAGACAGCGCACGCGATTATATAAATGTGCGTGCGCAGGTGTGTGTGTGTGTGTGTGTGTGTGTGTGTGTGTGAGATAGTAGATTGAAACAGTGGACATAGGCTTCATGAGCCTAGGCTGCCCCGCCTCTCCCCCCACCTCAATGTTTATAATGGGGGTAAAAGTTTTCCATTATCCATTTATATATATATATATATTTAAAATATGATTTTATACATTTTATATTGTTTCAAATATTTTTTAAATATTTATTTATTTGGATTGTTATTATCATTTATATCATTTTAGTATATTAGTATTACTACTCTTATTGTGCAAATAAACTAGAAATTAGCGCAAAGAACCGCAAAGCAAAATCGTAAGGTTGATGGTGGAGAGGGGGGGGGAGTGGAGAGCGGGAGTGGAGGGCTGAGCCTGCAATTTTCTTAGTGGCAACACGTCTCTTGTGTTGTGTGTGTGTGTGTGTGTGTGTGAGAGAGAGAGAGAGAGAGAGAGAGAGAGAGAGAGAGAATGTATGAGGCAGAAAGAGAGAGAGAGAGAGAGGGTAGGAGAGTAGAGGAAGTGGGCACTAAACATTTATCAACAGATAAGAGACCGAAAAAAAAAGGAAAATTCCCCAAACACCCAAATGAACAAGATAAGAACCTTACCAAGCTACCTAGTGCTGTTCAATAGCACTCGTTTCTTGAACGTAAAAATAATTTACTCCTACCTTTTTGCTCGCAAATTATCCTTATCTTTTCATATTTGGTCCTTTGAAGACGACTGTTTGCAGATAGCCTGGCCTGTTTTTCAATGCGCCCCTGTCTGACCAAATTCACCATGACTGTTTTATGTGTGGTAATTAGGGTTTTACATAAAAGTTGCTGCTGTTCTGACAAGCGTGTATAGATTGTGTTAGCCACTTGTTAATAGTTTGGCTAAAAGCATGCCTCTTCATGGTTACCAGTTTAGTTGACAATAAGAGCTTCTTCTTCTCTTCTTCTTCTTGTTTGTCGTCGTCGTCTTCTTCTTCTTCTTGTTCTTCTTCGTCTTCTTTTTCTTCTTCTTCTTCTTCTTCTTCTTCTTCTTCTTCTTCTTCTTCTTCTTCTTCTTCTTCTTCTTCTTCTTCTTCTTCTTCTTCTTTTTCTTCTGATTCTTCCTTGGTGGTGATGGTGAGGACACGGTGGAAGGGGGTTGGGGGGGGGGGGGGGGGGGTATTACTGTTGCTCGTAGTATTAACTATAGCCTATTCCAAAAGGCGTGCCTAAATGTAAAAATCGAAAACTGAGTATCCGATCGGTGCATTTTGTTGAAATTTGGCATGCAACAGGTTTATAATCATGTCCTTGTGGGAATGTATTGATATTGTGAACGAACTACTAGTTTTTATTTTGCCTTATTTCGAGTAAAGGAAAAAAAAAAAAAATTCTGAAACTGATCCAAAGCATACAAATGGCATATTTACAGTAGTAAATGGCTTGAAAGAAGTTGGTAAAAAGGCAAATTTGACATTTTTTGGAGGTAATTCGAGCGTGAAGGTAAGGCGCTCGTATCTTGAAGAATACATCATAAAAAGTACACTATTGGTGTCACTTACTGTGTTTGCGTGTATGTACATGTGTGTGTGTGTGTGTGTGTGTGTGTGTGTGTGTGTGTGTGTGTGTGTGTGTAGGCTTACACAAATTATTATTTCGATAAAGATCAAATAATTTCGTCGCTGCAAGAAAACAACAGCACCTGTGCAACAGTAAAGTATGCAATCACAAGGACAAGGAAAATCTAGGACATGCAAAAATAAGTTTTGGTCTGTACAGGAGCTTTGGAGATATTTGTTGGAAGTTTGAGGCCAGGACTGTTGGAACGGACTACATACACGCCTTTATCTCCCAGGTATTTCTGTGGTAGTTGGTCACAAAGAATCTTGCCAAACCAGTCCAGATAGTAATCTCGCGTCACTTTCTGCTTACCCACGTGTGTTTCCCCTGACTGTCCTGGCTTCCACTGATAAGCAGCAACTTAGCGTCAACAGACTTCACTGTTATAGAATTTTTGATAACATTTTCTGTGTTACCGCAGGGGGACACTAAAGACACCGCCACAAAGAAATGATTGGGGGGGGGGGGGGGGGGGGGGGGGGGGGGGAATTGGCGTGAGAGAGGGGGGGGGGGGCTTTTATCTCCTTTTTATTCTTCTAGGGGAATAACAAGGGACGGAGTGGGCTCAAGGATCTTAAACCTTGTTTGAGTGCGCAGTGGCACTAACAATAATTATCAATATATACTGAATAGCTAAATAATAATTTTTTTGAAATTATATGAATAGTGGAAATATATACTTAAAGGAGTGGGGTGGAAAAAGGAAAGAGAGGGGGGGGGGGGGGGGTCGGAGAACCACTTAGTGCAACTATACATTTTGTAAAGGGAGGGGGGGGGGGGGAACTAGTAATAGTAAAGTAAAGAACACGTTTTCCTGGGCTTCGGACGTATTCGGCAAATATAGCTAGTCCCATATTATACAGACCAATCCGCACTTGGTAAATGATGTGGTCGGTGTCACGCTAGCCGCCTTTACTTCGCAGGATTTACATGGTGCCCATTTGAGACTGGGTCCAGCTGGAAGCCAAGGTCATTTTGAAGGGCAACTCAGTCCCTAAATATTGGCAGGGCGCAGGGGGTGCCTGAGCCCCATGTTCTGACGCCTCTGCTGGACATAGACGTGTCACTTTGTCTGTCTGGTAGAACAGGCAGGTATACTTTCTGACTCTTAGACTACTAACTGTTAGACTCTTATCTAGAACATGTGAATGATATGATAAACTTAGTGTGTATACAGATTCAGAACCGCGCCTGGTTTATATTGAAGACAATGAAGTGGTTTGGCCATGAAGTAAGAACGCAGCCAGGCCCAAGTGTATATACCTTCTAAAACACAAATGATTTTACAGAGTTACTGATTTAAGAATCAACATTCTAGCACACAGGGCATACCCCTTGGTGTTCCGTCTCCCTCAGCAAATGTAGGAAACAGTAAAGGGGCAAAATACACACTACCTGCAGGAAACATACGCAAGATAAATTAAATACACTTGATGCGAGATCACAACAGCTAATTCTGAAAATCCATTAGGGAAAGACAAAGAAAATAAGAATAAGTCAGGCAAATGGTGAAGTGATTTCTTAATGGTACCCCACTCCAAGACGTGAAGTAGTGCATTTATTTGGACAGTAATGTAGATAAAGATAGGTGAAATGACAGAGATACGAATACAAAAGGGAAGAGGAGCTTCTATAGCACTTGAAAATTGGTAGAGGTCAACAGAAATTGAAACCATTACCAAACTAAAAATCTTCAACTCTGACATCAAATCAGTACTGTTGTATGCAGCTGAAACATGGAGAACAGCTGAGGCAATTATTAATAAACTACAAACATTCATTAACTGGTGCCTGCGTAGAATAGAGGGAATTAAATGGTATGATAGAATCACTAATAAAGAGCTTTGGGAGAGAACTTGTTCCAGTGGACCAAGAGGTGAAGAAAAGACGCTGGCATTGGATATGACACACGTTGAGAAAATCTGAGAACATTATAACTAGAATGACATTGCACTGGAACCCCCAGAGGCATAGAAATTATAGGAAAGACAAAAAAAAAAAAAAAAAAAACGACAACAAGAACATGGAGACGGGAGATAGAGAGCGAAGTTAAAAAGAAGGGGAGGGCATTGGGAAGAGGCCCATGTGATAGCTAAGGATAGAACGACTTGGCGTGTGTTGCCTGTGCTCCATTAGGGTTAGGAAGACAGAAAAAGAAGATGAAAGAAATGCTATAAACTACACACCATTCGTAGGAAACCTTTTATGGTGAAATACACACCATCTGCTGCTGGGCGACGGAACTTTATACTTCCAGTTCACATATGGAGGAAAATGCTTCAATGCAAAGACGTCAAATTTGCAAAGACTAAAAAAACCGGCAGAAATTCTTTTCCCATCTGCCACACTGACAGCAAGACTTTCTTGTTGTCTTGTCCGTTAAGTTATCCGGCCACATACTGTGTTGTATTTAATACTCTGTTGATAAAGAAATTGGTCTAAGCGTTCGGTTGTATTTGTGCGCATCTTTTCCATCCCACCCCCTTTCCGGTTGAGCTTTCTAGTCACATTTATTTCTGTTGCATGAAGCACTTTTTGTTATCATTTATCAGCTTGACTGCAGTCCCTTGTAACCCCCCCCCCCCCCCCCCCCCCCCCCCCAAAAAAAAAAAAACCTCCCCAATTCAACGTCATCAATTCTAATGTTATGAAGATCTAATATGAGTAACCACACATGTCAGTGCATAGCTTGATCTTTTAATTTCAAAATTGGAAGAAAAAAATTATTTAAAAAAAAAATTAATGCCGGGCCGACTACTCTTTAAGCGATATATGATGCTAGAGATAACAAAAGGGCTTCTTCTAATTTCTTTTATCCTATGGTGGCTTAGCTTTCCTGTGCTTTTCCCACAAACAAACGACGACTAATTCCAGTCATTGCATTCCCATTTTTATATCTTCTTGATCTGATATTAAAAAGAATTAAACTTGTCAACCCTAAGATAATTACTCCTCCATAAACTATTACTCTTCTACTGGATGCTCAGTGGAAAGTACCCATGATAATTACAAATGAAGGCCGCCAAAGAATTACCGCCACCAAAAGCTAACAAACTCAAAGAAAACAAACATTAACCAAAATCCCTCCAAAACGGCGCCAAGAACCACGGCCAACAAACCAGCATCCAAGATCGGATCCAGGAGACAAGTTAAGGAGAATCTTCTATTCAAACGCGGTTCTTAAAGCACTTGAAATAATCAGCAGTCTTAATGCTGTTCGTTTCATTACACGTCGCGCTGACTAGAGGCTTTGCCCGTGCATCACAAAAACAAAAGCGGAGATTGTCGTAAGCTGCATATCAGCAAAGTCGAGCTGGTGTTGTACGAACTGTTTCACCGGCATACTCTGCACTGGTCTGTTGTATCATGAAAAGGCGGACACGTGACCAGGCGAAGGTGCTACGTGTCTTCAGCAAAAGTATAAGTCGCATTTCGGTTGCTTTGTTGGTGTTCTCGGCATATGGTATTTGTCTCGTTGTTTCAAAGACAAAACAGCTCTGTGTGCGATTGTGGTGAATACCAACCACTCTCGCAGGGAGGACTGAACCTGGGAGCTTTGACACCTAGAGCTAAGCTAAGCTGTCGCCAACCCCAGTCATGTATAATGTTTATTTGTACATATCATGTTATTCGTTATACATTATTACATTTCCTTTCCATCTGCATATTATTGTTAAGCACTTAAGCAAGACTTTGACCCGTTGAGGCCCTTAAGCCCGTAAAATTTGTAAGGGGGCTGAACTGCCACCGTCACTCTGCCCCCCCCCCACTCCCCCAAACCTCCAACATTTTCTTTTTTGTCTACGCCCCTGCAAGATGCGTCATAGAAACTATCTGACACGCGTGTGCTGCACTGGTCTTTGAATTAAAAGTTAGTTGCGTATCCTTTACAGGAGATTGCAGAACCAACCCCGGCAAATTTACGTCCAGTAGTTTGCCTTTGCTTTCTGGAGGACTTTCGGCTTCTCGATACCAATGTCGAAACTAGCGCAAGGCCCGCTGCTGGGATCAAACTCGGCACCCCGGCATCACGAAGCGCTTACGCAACGCCAAAGCCACAGACGCCGACGGTATTTGAGTGATAGAAGTAAATTGTAAGTAAGTAAAGAGACGTTTATATGCCATTAGCGCATTGGCGTAAAGTGCTAGACCTATTCATATAGACCCATTGGCATTGGGTTGGTGATGAGGTCAATATAACGCCGGCCGACTTTACTTCCTATGGCAACCAAGGTCTTTCCCATGTGGGATGCAATTCTTCTTTATTTTGAAGCCCCAGCCTGGCTTTTGCCGTGGGCCACAATATAGCCTGACGGTTGAACACGGTTTCTGGAACCTTTCCACGGGCGACCCTCATCCGTAGGGTGGCACTTTGTGTCACCGGGTGTTTATAGCTCTGTGTGATGTCCTGGTGGGGTAAAATTTACTTACTTACTTACTTCCTATGACATTAACTGAAACCAAATATGTGCTGGGGCAGCCTGGAACCCACGTCAATTTTTAAAATTAATCCACCTTCATGGGGATTTCATATTCTTCTGCTTTTATCCAAAGACGTAGGCTACATGAGTTGTACCCATTTACAACATGGCTGCAGTATGTTCCTTGCACAAAGTCTTATTGTTATGTAATCATATTTGCTTTACCAGGGGGCTGCGTGGTCTCGAGGCATGGTATTCGCCTCGAGTGCTAGAGATTTAAGGTTTAACCCCCGGGATTTTTTCACGTGGACCTGGACTTCAAGATATTCCCCCTGGTCTCTGGGTGTGAGATCAGACGCCCGGGTGCAGTGTTGCACACGTAAAAAATCCCTTGGCAGTTGGAAATCAGAAAGAGTAGCTTAACGGCGCTGCCCGGGCAAAATTTGGAGTTTAAAATCTACCCAAAGTATTTCAGGATCCTCGCCGGTGCTACAGAGCCTGTGCACTGTGCTGAGCTTCTTCTGACTCAGACTCGAGCTAGAAGAAGAACGGAGCACTTATGGTTTACTACTCGTGTGATGTGATGTTGATCTGTTGTTCAAACCTCAAACCTCATTTGCTTTACTCGTCCACAGGCGATTTCTTCCACCAGGCCGGTATAGAGCAGCCACGTTATGCTGGTCAGCCCTCAAGAGTAATCAGGGGTAGAATATGCGCATTCCTCATCATCCAACAAGGTTTCCAAAAAGTACAGTAAAGGACCCTTTTCCCACGCCTTCAGGCGTACTGGGTATATAGGGCTAGACCTATATTGAGTAGATCAACTGGCACTTGTTGGGTGATGTGGTTAATAACACACCTGTCGCCTTTACTTCTCAGGACTGTACCTGGTACCCACTCAAGGCCGGATCTCACCTGGGAGCCAAGGTCATTTCTAAAACGAGTCCGGCTCTGTCAGGCCCTAGAGTGCTGGAGGTCCCAGGTTCAGGGCCCGGTGAAGGCTGTGATTTTTTAACATGAACTTCTAGTAATTTCCCCTGGCCTCTGGGTAGTAAGATCGAACGCCCATGTGTAGTGTTGCGCACGTAAACAATCTATTGGCAGTTAGGCATCGAAAAGAGTGGACCTTACGGGGCTGCCCAGTCAAAATTTGGAGTTTAAAATCTACCCAAAGTATTTCAGGATCCTAGCCGGTGCTATGGAGCTCGTGCACTGAGCTGAGATTCTTCGCGCTCAAACTTAAGTTAGAAGTAGAACGGAGAACTTATGGGATACTATCCTTGCACCGTGATGTTAATCCGTTGTTTAAACCTAAACCGAAACCTAGAACTAATATATGGTGATCTGGTATTGGACCCGCCTGGGCTATTGTCACGTCCTACTGAAGACTGTTTAACCTCTTTCCACACATACTGAACCTCTCATTTATTATAGGCTGCGATTTTAAAATACAACAGGAGGCAGCATGAGACCTGGAATTTCGTCTACTATTTAAAAAATTGAATGCTTTGCTTTTTCTTTCTTTATGTAGGCGGATTTGATCCCTACCCTACACCTTCTTGCCAGAGCAGTCAGTCGTCTAGACCAGTGGCTCTTAACTTTCCTAATGACGCGATCCTTGAATACTGTCCTCGAGTTGCGGCGGACCCCAAACCATACAAACATTTTCGTTGTTACTACATAACTTCAGTGAATGTGTGTTTCCCGATGGTCTTAGGCGACCCAGGTAAAAAGGTTATACGACCCGAAAATAGGTTGCCACACATAGTTTATGAACCACTGGTCTAGACGCTAAATTATCGCTGCTACCGAACGGAAGGGGCTGGATAGATACTAACGCACTATCTTCAAAGGAATGTGAAGCAGAAGTTTATTTTATATCCTCAGACTACAAAACCAACAGGTACGGACGCAGGTTCCGTACTAGAACGTCATCTCTGTGGAATGGTATACGAAGAGGATATTTTGATGGTGGTGGGGGGGGGGGGGAAGGGGGGCGTTTGGTTTTTAAAAAAAAAGGGGGGGGGGGTGAGAGAAACAGACATTCTGCAGGTAAACAAATTTATAGAAATATGAGAAGGCTTCAAACTGAAACATTACAAAAATTATAGGATTTTAAATAGCCATACCTTGTAACCTGTTAATATTGTTGGTAGGGATGTCAAGAGTGTTTAGCAAGTGACATCATTGTGCAGACGAACACGGTGACGTTATAATGACAGTTTAAAGATAGCCACCCTATTTTTGACATGCATCAAAGAGAAGCAGGTTTTTTTTTTTTTTTTTTTTCAAAATCTGGTTTTTTGGGTGTTTTTTTTTTTAATACGTAAAGAAGTAAAACCTACAAATATTCATCGGCGAATGAAGATCCAGTATTGATTCATGCTTGTCACTTCAGCATGTGTGTGAGTGAAGTAAGAAGTTTAAAAACGGCGTGTCTTTTGCGATAAACCGTTCTGTAATGTTGTATCGCAAAAAAGATATAGGTTCTATCCCAATCCCCCCCCCCCCCCCCCCCCCCCCCCCCAGAAACAGACAGTGGAATATTTTAGGGGGTGGTAGATAGGCTGCATGCAGTCGTAGGACCTAGGCTACACTCTTTGGTGGGACGTAGGTGGGTTGGTGTTAGGCCCGTTTCTAGATGTTTTTGTGGTAGTTAAAAGCATCAGAAAGCCGGGAAACCCGCACTTACCACACTCGAAACTATTAGGCTGTCATGTGACGTCATCCTTGAGGGAGGTGGGGTTGGGATGGGGGGGGGGGGGGGGGATTATTGGTACAGCAGCAAGATATTTTTTACTGAACAATAGGAGAGAAACAGATGCGATGCAGATTAACTCTTTCAGTACCATCCTAGATGTTACGATAACTCTTTTTCTATCTCAAAGAGTTAAAATTATCACTATAAATAGGCACACACACAAAAAAAAAGGAAAAGAGGGGGGGGGGGGGGGGGGGTGTTTGGGTTCAGCTGCGTGACTGTGAGGCAGAAGTAATCGAACTAACAATTCAGAAACAAAGGGTAAGATAACATTTGTCTGCGACAGAAGACAGTAAGTATATTATATTTTCTTTGGAACGATAAAGAAACGTGTGGTAAGTTATCTGGTTCTGAAAGAGTTCACTTGTTTGAATGCTTGGAAAGAATTAGTGAATGCTTAGTGAGCAGTAAAATGTATTTTAGTAACATATGTGAGAGAAATACACACACACACACACACACACACACACACACACACACACACACACATATATTATATATATATATATATATATGTATATACTTGACTGAAGAAGAAGAAGAAGATATATATATATATATATATATATATATATATATATATATATATATATATATCTTCTTCTTCTTCTTTTCGTTCACCAGCTGTAAACTCTGGCGGAAGGTTCTGGTTGCTCGTCCACTACTGAACTGCAGTCCTGCTCCAGAACCTGAGTGTTGCGTGTGCATCAGTTTTACAGATCTCATTCTCTTGAATACAGACTGTTGGTTCCTTGCCTCTCCGGCAGATGCACTCCGACTTCAAAGGAAGCTCCCCAATTAGTCGACTCTTACGACATGCTTTTGGGAGGCAGTGGGTCTATTTTTGTTTTCCCCACAATGGGGCCCCGGAACCCACACGGGGGTATATATTTATATATATATATATATATATATATATATATATATATATATATATATATATATATATTATATGTGTGTGTGTGTGTGTGTGTGTGTGTGTATGTATATGCATAACTAAATAGGGGGTGTCTGCAGTCAAGTTGAAAACAAGAAATGCCAAAAACAACATACAGTGTAAATTAGAAAGCTCTGACAGGAGGAATGGAAAAAAAAAAGCATATACAAATATAATCGAAAGTTTCATCCAAAGTCCTTATCAACGGAGTATTAGGTACAACACATGTTGGCCGTGGTTTTTTTTTTTTTTAAATTGCTGGCTACATTGGCGAGCCAGCCTAGAATGGGTACTAGGTAAAGTGCTGAAGGTAAAGGCGGCCGGCTTGGTGTTGACCACATCATCAATCGAGTGTTGATTTGTCTACAAAACTTTGAGTTCAGCATCGTAAGCCTGATACGCTACTGGCGTGAAAAGAGGCATTCATTAAATTATTTAGTGTACTTACTTTATTTGATTTAATTAGTTCTGTACAGATAGAGTATAGGGGCTTTTGAGCTGACATGCTATAAAAAGATTCTCAGAATATCTTGGACACAGAAGAGGAGAAATACTGACATCTCGAAATATCTGAACATCAAGAAAGATTGGCTAATAAACAGCATCCTGTCTCGGAAGCTGAAATATTTTGGTCATATCTAACGTCGATGGATTGAAAAAAAACAACAACCAAAAGGCATGGTACGAGGAAGAAGGGGCAGGGGCCGACCAACACGAAGATGGGCACAGGATATAAGTGACTCATTGTGCATGGAAGTACATGAGGCGGGAGAGCTGGCGAGAGACCGAGTTTATTCGTTCTGCAAATGACCTGCTACATCATGATGTTGATGATGATGAGCTTTGTACAGAAATAACAGACTGTGTGTGGGGAAGTAAAGTAGGCTTTAATAGAAACGTGAAATCAAAAGATGTAAAAATGATTTTTTTTTTTTTAAAATTCTAAATTTATTAATTTTTAATTTCCTTCGATAACTTTTTTTTTTTTTTTTTTTTGGTTTAAATTATTTTAAACCTCTAACGAGTTTGATCAACGGATTTTCTGAATATCAACATAATTCCTTTTACCAGTGGTTTTCTCTTTCCAGAAAACGAGGAGAATGTGGGAGACGAAGAAAAACGTTCATCCCCAAGTCTTTAGAAAGGCAAATAAAGGCATCCATACGACAGGATAATGTCCGTCCTCTAAAATCCATTAAAAGAGAGATACCATTTTCCTGATAAGGTTTTTAATTTACTCGCAATCGATTCTTATGTTTGCACAGGGCAACAAGAAGGCTTGGGCTTCTGAAGATAAAGATAAAAGATTTGAAGAAAAAAAAAAAAAACGGATTTGGTGTCTTTACGAAGAGGAAAAGAATTGTAACACGCATCTCTACTTGTAACTGGCCACTTTTGTTCGTCTTAGGATTACCGTTACCGCTGGCAGAGAAATCATCCTTTTCATAGAATAATCATCTTACAGCAATAATTACCAGTCTATATGTTTTATGTGGTCGCCGAAAGTTAAACGGCTTTATATTTCCGATTCCAGCTGTTTGTTTAGCATTGTCGCCTCGCCTGCATCCTGGTATCTTTTGTGCTTTTGGGCTGACAAATATGAGGGTAGGACACCGTCGAGAAAGCC
>CAJHNH020001075.1:30000-87500 GCA_905116865.2 Candidula unifasciata | reverse complement strand
ACACAAGTAAGACAGACCTGTAAAACGCATGTGCACGCGTATCTCAAGTTGAGGACGAATAACCAGAACTTTCCGCCGGAATTTACAAGCAGTGAAAATCAACAACGAAAGAACAAACTAAATTTCCAAAGGATTACAAATTGAGCACGCATGTCCCTTTTACTCTCACCCATTTCAAACACTTATCATTAAGGCTACAACTGTATTGTATGTATCAATAATATTACGTTCATATTTCAAAATTCATAGTATGTATTTAAAGTAAAAATACAAAAGCATTAATGGCAAATGTATTCCTTCCAATTCATGCAAAAATACACACATAACGCGGACACACGCGGGTTCGACAAACACACACAGCAGACGTACAGACACAAAAACGCAAACATTCACACGCACACATGCACACACAGAGGCACACATAATGACGACTCACAAACACACAACACAGGCAGGCATTAAAACAATCAATGTCACAACACATACACACAGACACGCAACACAGGCAGACAGAATACACACACAGAGACACAACACATATACACCGACAATAACACACACACACAGATACAACACCTATACACATCACAACGTACGCAAAGAGACATAAAACACACCGACACAACGTACACAGACATATGCACTCTCACAGACATAATCCATGCACAGAGATACAACCTATAGGCAGAAAAACAATACAAGCACAACACTCATAGAAATATCACTCACCCACACAATACAACACTGTCAGACACGACACTCCCAGAGTCAACATACGGATACTACACACACTCACAAACACAGCACAAAAACACTGGTGAAGGCAAAGAAGAAAAGGGCAAAAAAGGCAGCGAGCCCTGTATGGAAGGTAATGGCACAAGAGGAAACTGACTGAATGTCCTTAATTTTCCACTTTATTGAATGGCAGTAATAATGGCAGGCGTGATTTCTGGAAGAAGAGGCTGTGTTAGACATACGTGAAAAAGAATGTACAAGGTCCGACATTTAAGTAAGTAGACTATTTCCATAAAAATTAAAATAATAAACAGTTGAAGATATAACCTGTATTTTATCCAAAGTAAACCCCTTGTGCATTAATACAGTGAGCAGCACGATCTAACAACACTGGAACCACCTCTGTAGTTCTTCTGTTGCTTTAGCCGTTAAAGTCGTTATTACGGCCCTTTGGATGTCAACAATATCGTCAAAGAAGCGTCCTTTCAAGAGTAACTTAAATGTTTCCGAATAGAAAATAATCACAGTGGAGACAAATCTGGGGAAAAGGGTGGATAGTTGAGAACACACTTGTTTTGGGGCCAAAAATTCCTGTTTTGATGATGTCTCGTGGGTATTCAACCCGCTGATGTTTTTGGTCATCAGACAACGAATGCGGTACAAATCTGCAAGCAACTTTTTTTCTTACTAAATTCTTGTACTAACATTTTACGAAGAGTCTTTCTATTAAGACCAGATATATCTGCTATCATCCTGACAGTAAAACAATGCTCTTCTTGTATCCGTCCTATGACTTTTGCAATGAGTTTATCATTACAAACAGAAATTGGGTGTCAAGTCTAGTTGCATTAGTAGTTATTTCTACACCACTTTTGAATCGTGAATATCACCTGAAAATGTGTGCACGAGATAAACAATAATCCTCAAAAACTCGTCGCAACTATTCAATTGTCTCAATGGCGCCTTTTCTAAGTTTTATACAGATTTAATGTTAGCTTTTTGCTCCATGCTGATTTCGTAACAATGCACTTCTAACTAGGTCAATGAAAAGGCGGGTGCTTTGTCGTCTGCTTATCAGTCGGCGATGCAAAGTTGATAGATCATAAATCAAGGTTGCCTCTTTGGATTCTATGCTTAGTTTCATAGATGGCACTTTTGTCTTGGTGGTAATAAAATTAGTCTCATTACTTAATTGTCGGACCTTGTATGACGTAAACAACATAGGAGTGAGTACAGAAATATATATATATATATAAAACGTTGCTATCACTAAGTCCAGCTGTATATATATATATATATACATATATATATATATATATATATATATATATATATATATATATATATATATATATATATATATATATATACAGCTGGACTTGTATATGTATGTGTGTTCTCTCTCTGTCCCTTTCTCTCTCTCTCTCTTTCTTTCTCTCTCTTGTCTGACTCACACTCTGTGTATGATTTCACTCATTTTCTCTCGCAGATTCGTTCTCAGCCACTGTTCTTCCTATCTCATTTATTTTAATTTTATTTTCTCTTTTTGATCTTCTGTTTCTCGCCTGAAAAGTCATCCTTGTTACACATGTGCTGCTACTATGAATCACTTTCTCTGTCTCTCTCGCTGTCTTTTTCCATCTCACCCTCTTTCATTTTCTCTTATTATTATTATTTGTCGTCTCTCTCACTCATAGTGTCACTGTTTCTCTGTGTGCTGTCTTTCTGTCTCTTACTCTCTCACAAACGCGCGCGCGCGCACTCTCTCTCTCTCTCTCTCTCTAATAATTTATGTGTGAATATCCCATACTCACCCCCTCTCACTCTTTCCTTCACACACACACACACACACACGCGCACACACGCATATCTAAGTGCTCTATCCTCCCTAAATACTCCAATTTCTAATCTCCCATGTACTTTCTTTCTTGAACTCCCGATCCGACAAGAAACGCCTACGTTTGAACGGCGACCTTCCGTCGACCCCCTTTCTCACTCAACGACACTAATAATTAAATGATAACCAGAACTCATAACCCCAGAAAATGAGAACAAGCGCCTGATCTGAAGATCTGATGGACTGGAAACAATACCGAGGTGGCTACACGACAATAGATCCCAAGAGCTGCCAGTTTTCCACAATAAGGACCCGGCACACTTGAATGTTCTCGATCGAATGATCAACCCACAAACTCCATCTTCGTGAAAGTAGCAGCATAGAGACAGCTAAACTGATTCTGTGTGGCACGCCTGACGTTTTGCTTTGGGTTAGTGAAGACAATCATTGTGATTAACCTTCCTTGTTAAAGCATTGATTTTTTGGGAAGTTGCTTTCTTTATCTGCGACTACCTTTCAAACAGGAGCCTAGTCGCTAGCACGCTGCTTATCAGCTCGGTGATTTTATGTTTGAATCCCTATGGTTGGATGATGATTTTAAAAATCAACACAGGTTCCTTAGTCGACCTACCATATTATGGATGGAAGGAAATGCTCCAGTAAGTAAAGCGGGTTTGTTATAGACCACATCACTAATTGACTGTTGATTGGTCTATTTAAACATACGGCGAACACGAAATACCCCTTAAGTTTAAAAGCGTCTTTACGTTATTTAACTTTCTAAATCATTACTACATTATTAAATAGTTTTAAATTATAATTATTTTGAACAAAGAAAACACAAACAAAAGATTGCATAATTTATTGCCTAGCACATTTCGCTGCATCTCGTTAGGTGCACACTACAGTAATAATTGTCTAAAATGAAGAAAAGAAATGAATCCTAACCTAAACAGAAAATCGACTACATTCAAAAGTAAATGACTGTTTCGCCAGGGCAAACGTAAGGTCACGACCATGTCCTTTTGTTGGCATAATTCTAGACTAGACCAGTTTATGACTTTTGCTTCCATGTATCGCACTAATCTGCGGTTTTCTAAGGTTTGCTGAGGTGTTTGCCAGGTAAAACAGTTACTTCTAAATGTTACAATTTTGTGTTTCAGTTGGAAAGATTTATATATTTGTTTCATTTGAATCTATTTGTTACAGTAGTATTCTTCTGACTCAGGCTTAAGCTAGAAGTAGAATAGAGCACTTATGGGTTACTACCCTTGTGCCATGATGTTAATCCGTTGTTTAAACCTGAATCTAAAACTGCTTTCGTTTTCTATAATTATTTTGCTGGAGGGGGGGGGGGGGGCAAGAGACACGGAACCACGCTGTAAATATAATAATAATAAATTGTTTCCCATATCTGGGTTCCGTGGCTCGATTTGAGCAAAGAAAAAAATGGATCCGCTACCTTTAACAAACATTTTGTAAAAGGTGAGTCGACTAAGTGTTTGCTGTTGTGCTAAAGACACAATAGCTCAGCCCAGGTATAAACCACCACAATATAATGTGTTAATTGCCCTTTTAAGTGTGAAGAAGAAAAAAAAAGAAGAAGGAGGAGGAGGAGGAGAAGAAGAAGAAGAAGAAGAAGAAGAAGAAGAAGAAGAAGAAGAAGAAGAAGAAGAAGAAGAAGAAGAAGAAGAAGAAGAAGAAGAAGAAGAAGAAGAAGAAGAAATGGAGGAGGAGAATGAAAAGAAAAAGAAGAAGAAGAAAATGGAGGAGGAGAAGAAAAAGAAGAAGAAGAAGAAAAAGAAAATCGAGGAGGAGAGAGAGAAGAAAAGGAGAAAGAAACTCTGACACTGTTATCATCATTAATCACTCATCCTCCCCTTCCTTTCTGCACAATCCCAACCCGATAACAAGTTCAATACTTCAAAAATTAAGGCGCTGGCCGCGAGTACCCTCATTATCCAAAGAGAAGGAGAAAAAAAAAAATAGACCAGAACTGTAGCCATATTAGTGACATCTCGCGATAACAAGCGCAAATTTTACTGTGAAAATCATGGACACCTGCAGAGCTTAAGTAACTAATTCTTCAAAAATTATCAGAGCTTATTCTTTTCACTACATGCGTGGGCTGCCAGATAGGATAATGTAATGAAATTGAAGCCACGCAATTTTGGCCACATTTGACTGCGACACCAAAGTCTCTGGCGTGGATCTGAAGGAAGTTTATGAGAAGAGAGCCCAGGAAAGTATCTTTCTGGTGTGCTATTATTATGGGAACTGTGCTTAAGTGTGTGGTTTCAACAAACAGACAGACCTGTGATCTTTTGACCTCTTGTTAGTGGGGAAAGTTATGTCAATATTGACAAGTTCTATGTTTGCGTGTGCGGCTTATGCTCCTGAAAAAAACAACAGGGGAAACAAATCTCGGCGTTTCATCATGGCGGAGATGATGGTTATAATTTTAAAAGCAAATACAAATATACAAACATCGTTTGTGTGGAGATGAACTGTCACCCACAATTCTTTGTCGCTGGATACATCAAAGATAGTGACTAAAAGAAGAGAGAGTGAATCATGGGTGATGATTTACTGGTAATAAGGCAGTCATTAGAATTTTAATTACACATCCTTTATAACAGAGTTCTTCAAATGATAAGCCGAAAGTAGGAACGAGCAAACTTTATTTTCAAAGGTTTACAAATTGGGCACGCAGGCTTGCCTCATCTTTCAGACCAGAATTGTATGTTATCAGTAATGCATGTTATGTAAAAAATATACACTATGAAATATTTCTTACATACATCATGTATATGCAATTATACACACTCCGAATTTACTCGTGCGCATACACTCTTATATGCCCATACATACACAGACACAAGCACACCAATACATATACATACATACACACATTCACATATAATACACCCTCATAAAAATATATACATATACTCATGCTCATACAGACATATTCAAGTACCCGTACTCATGCGCCTACTAGTGGGCCACTAGAAAATCCAGGTGGACCTAATCATGTAATGGGGAAATATAGTTGCTTTTTCTCTTACAGGACTACAATCTGTAGGATTATCGTCTCAAGGATGAGAATCAAATAGGTGTATCCCTGTGTGCGTTCCGGGGCCCCCACTAAGGGCGAAAACAAGAATAGAATCTCCATCTCCCCAAACAAGCATGTCGTAGGAGTCGACTAATTGGGGACATCTTTTGAAGTCGGGGTACATTCATCTGAGAGACAAAGAACCACAAGCCTGTATACAAATAAGCCAGATGTGTGAAACGGATGTGTATGCAGCGCCTAGGTTCAAGAACAAGACTAAAGTCTGGTGGTGGATATATATATATATATATAAGCATGAAACAATAAGTACTTACCTCAATAGACATACTTGTGTCCACGTTCCATAAAGATTCCGCCTGTTGCACGCTACGGTGTCACCATCTAACGTTTTCCAATGCTTCTGTTGCTAACCACGGTTGAGCAAATGTCACCAGTAACCCTAATAATCCAGTGTCTCTCTAGTACATGTAAGCTTTCAGACATCTGTGACGTCACTTCCCATGGAGAGGGACACAAATTAAAACGATAACAAACTAAGAGAACATCAACTCCCTCAGATTAACAGAAATTATTGATTGACTAGCTGATTAAATTACTGTCATCGTTTTGACACCTTTCAGTCTTTCCAGACGATAATGTTATATTGCATCATGGGAAAGCATGGGAATTAAACTCATGGTCAAGGGTGAAGCTTCTCCTCTCTATGATACAAAGCCTGGGCGTACATTGCCTTGATCCCTTCTCTGTCTGCCTTGTTTACTCCGAAGAAAGTGTAACATCAAATCGTGTGTAACAGCATAATAGAAACTCCGGGATCAGGAGGGTAGAGCTATATATCTGTCCGCCTGTGGTAGACCAGATACCAAGCAAGGCTAAGAGCCAGGTCTGCCTTACCAGACCATCAGGTTTTTAAGGTTGCATATTTTCTCTTCCTATTTCCATCGTACTTTGTAAGTTATCCAAGCATACTGCGATCTCCTTATTGCGAAGACATTGTGAAACATTGAGAAATCAGTTTAATAATTCTGTAGATCAGGCCAGAATCTCTTCAGTGTTTACCAGAACTAAAAACGTTTAAAGGCGAGAAGTTCGGCTTCCTGTGATCAGGTTTTACTCCACACAGGTTTACTCCGCAGAGCGACTGTTCACCTGCAAGAAGGTCGTCGAAAGCACGAAACTCCGCAACCCCCATCGACAATTCCACAAATCTCCGAAAAAAACGGCAGTAGTGAACTGAATAACTGAATGTGAAACTGATCCCTCCACAAGAGTATGGGATTCTCATTGAGAAGCCCCGCCCCAATTTACTAGAAATATAAGCACTATGATTCAATGGAGCAACTATATTGGCGTAAAATGTAAAAATAAAGGATCCATTTCCACGCCTTCCTGCAAAATGGGCATATAGGGTTAGACCTACATTTCATAAATCAATCGGAATATGGCGAGGAGTGTTGTCCGCATCATGCTGGTTGTCGTTACTTCCCAGGACTGCACCTGGTACCTACTCAAGGCTGGGTGCCAACTTGGGAGCCAAGGTCATTTTTGGAGGAAAAAAAGTCCAGCTCACTCGAACCCGAACTCACGACCTTCAGATTCACTGACAGGCATCTAGCCACTACACCACGGCGACACTCACTGTGATAAAAATCCTTTAAAAATAATTCATTTTTCAACAGACTGAATCCACTCACGATTTCTAAAAACCAATTTCCAGAACTCAGAATTCGGATAACACAGCTCTACTCTGAAATGATGCAATGGGATTAGAACAGTTAATCTCTTCTGTCAAGAGACTGGATGGAGATGAAAACCTGTTTCTCTGTTTTAAAATCAGAAGGGAAATCAATATCCATATCCCACCAAATCATCGTCGTCATCATCAAGTGTCTTGCCGACTGGCGTGGACAATCATGGCTATATACAGTCTACGATCTTTGACAGCATACATCAGTTCATGTGCTGACATTCCTCCCTGCCATGACAAAAGCCTGTCAGGAATTTTTCTGGCGATGTCTTCCTCGGTCTCATTTTTTCCCCTAACAGATCTTTCCAGTTGTCACAACATTTTGTTTCCTTCTTCTCAATGCCTGACCACAGAAAATTTAAACTATCTCTTTCTGAGGTTTGTGAAAAGTGGTCTTCCTACCCTCACCTCTTTAAAATATGCCACCAACGATCTGAAATCACTCGCAGCGAAGCTATGAAACAAAACAAAAAAAGACAACGAAGTTTTGTTATTTTGTCGCCATAATGAATAACAATTCAGAATGCTCAACATAGGTCAACTGGAGATATGTCACACACACACACACACACACACACACACACACAAACACAAACACACACACATGCGTGCGCGCGCGCGCGCGTGCATATATCTATAATAATATATAATTAGATAACTAACGAAATAAAATATCTGGCAGAAATTCATCACCAAGCGCCTCGCCGACTGGCGTATGCCATCAGTTCTTTTCCCACCCTCAATTCCATGGATTAACTGCATACAATGATCTTTAGATTATAAAATGCAGTTTTGGCCTGTCCTATTCTGTCATTTATCTGTGTGACACATCCTTCAGTCTAGTGCTATCCGTGTGCGTAGTTACTTAAATTTCAGGCTGCCAATTCATGTTCTTTATAATTCATAAATAGTTTCAACAATGTTGAACCTTTCCAATAGTTTCATTATTTCTTCATGTTTCACACAATCAAATGGTTTCGTACAGTCAATGAAGCATAAGTAAAGATCGTTTTTTTTTTTTTTTAGTTCTATAGATCTTTCCGAAAGAGTCCTTATGATGTGTATGACACTGTTTGTACTTTTTCCTTCTACAAATCCACACAGTTCTTCACTAGTTTCTGGTTTCATATTGCTTCTTATTTTTCTTATAATTTTCCTCAGCGTCACCATCTAATATTCCCAAAGAAAGCAGTGGACGTAGTGGGGCCACCCTTCAGTGTGGAGATGACACATCATTTTCATTTTTGACTTTAACCCCACCCCCCCCCCCCCCCCCCCCCCCCCAAAAAAAAAAAACTACGTGACATACCAGTGTTCACTGGCACTGACTTAAATCCACAACTACATAACTGAACTGGATTCCGCTTCAAACACTTATTGTAAATAGGAGTAAAGTAAAGATCCCTTTTCACGCCAAATGTGCATCGGGCATATGGGAGCAGCACCCATATTTTTACAGACCAGTCGGCACTAAGTGGGTAATGTAGTCATCATTACGCTGGCCGTCTTTACTTCTCCAGGACATACATCCTGGTACCACTTTTAGGCTGGGTCGACCTGCCGCGCCCCGTACCATGATAAAAATCCATACTCAACTTGTGATAGGACATCATAAGTCCTACATGTGTGTATTAAATAAGCTTGTTCAACAGAGCATACACAGAAAACAACATTAAAGACAGGATTCGCCTGCTGCATCAATGAAAGAAAAATAAACTAGACACTGCAAGATACACTAAACGAAAACAACCTCGTTCGTTCGTTCGTTCGTTCGTTCGTTCGTTCGTCCTTTTAAAAAAATCGACCACGTCCAACCCTGCTGGGCTTTGCTTAATTTGCTTATCGAAAAAAAAAATCGTCACGTTCAACCAACATCGCAAAAGGGGAAGCTTTAGGTTATAATTGTGACTAGGTTATGTGCGTCATATAAAATGGCTTAACAGGGCTCGCCCACAAGTAGCCCTTAAGAGGACTCTCGCAGTGTTGATGCGATCAAAGGAGACAGAACCAAATACTGTTCTGACCGGTGACGAAGTCGTCTATCGGCCAGCCAATTGGCGACCCGGTCGCGCATGTGTGTTCAACCTAGCTGAAGACACCTTCACTTATAATTATGGGCTGATTTTTGTCTTCAACAAGCTTTAACGTTTTTTAAGAACAAACAAACGAATTAAACTTTTTGTTTAGTGTATCAACAGTGTCTAATTTATTGCTTCGACTAGTACAGCTGGCAAACCCTCCCTTTGTTACTGAGTCTACATCCAAGTTTGTATACACTGAAAATTCACACACTGACGTCACTTCCTGGAAAAATCAACCGTCTCAAATCACCTGATTAAGTAAACATCATTTCAAAACAGACTATTCTGCTCGCTGCAAGAATATACACTAAAAGCCATATAATCTTTATGCTATATGTAATATACACATTGTGGAGAGTACCGGTACCCTTTTAAATACTCTGTATAGTGAATACCGGCACCCTTTTTTTCTTGGAAAAAAAAAATAAAAAAGCCCTGCCAAACACGTGACATTTTCACTGTGCCAGAAACTAACCCCAAAACGTAGTAGGGTTATAAAAGTGATATGAAGACTAAACTATTACAATGACCAAACCACAGTTTCAGGAAAAAGACCGCCAAACCCTGTTCCTCTTTTTGAGTAGTTGTACAATAAAAAATATTACTATGAGGCATAAACTGATTTACTTCCATCTCAATAAAAAAAAAAAAAAAATCTGAGACATATATTTTTAAAGGTAATAACATTGTCAGCACTACAACATAATTACCATGCAAATAATGAAGTGCTTTTCATTGTTACATTTCTATCCTTTGTATCGTATCTAAAGAAAATGCATTCCTTCTTCGTCTTAAATTCATCTGTTATGTACAGAAATGGCAAATCTCGGCTGAATAAAATGCTTTGAAACGGTTATCAGAGAGACGTTTTTAAAAAGGGGTACTATCCATCGTCGCTTTATCACCGAAGAAACAGAACCGACACAGAGGGCACTGAATCAACATAACGACATAACTCCTCACTGAGAGATGAACGTGCACACGGAATCTATTCACCAATCTCTATATTTAACAAGGAGAATATCCATCTGGAAACACGAAGCACGGAATTCCAACGACTACGTTTCCAGAAAGTTCGAATTTCTTCCTTGTCTTGTACTTGTCAAAAGCTGTAACACAGAAGGTCGCAAGAAATATCCCAGTGAAATTCTACATCCAACGATATGGAACCTTGTGTAAGGCTGTGACAGGACAACGGTCTGTCTGCTGTTTCTTCGACTTCAGATTGGAGCCTTGTGTGTGAGGGAGATGCTAGTGTGTGTGTGGATTGTGTTCATGAAGGTCTGTGCAAAATAAATCTTGGAGATCGGCTTTTGGGGTGTATTTACCCGATCTCTCCAGCTATTGATTGTTCGGGCATGGCCAAACAAGCCGACTGAGATCTCGACATATTTACAAAGCTGCTATCTTCGTTTACCTTACAAGAACTATGTGCCATGGAAGCCTGATAAAGACTAGCTGAAAATTTAATATTAGAACAGCTCGGCTTCTCCATTCCTTGTATTTCTCCTCTCCCCCGGCATACCAAACACTATCTTTCACTCTCTCATTATTTCATAATCTCCTTTACGTCTGTGCATACTCTCCTTCGCCCTCTCCATTCCCTGCTAGCAAATATTTACAGCAATCGAATAGTTATGTACTTATACCACAAGGACACAGCTGTTTGTTTTAGCCCAGGATACTTCAATGGTAGCTAACTACTAGGCTTATGTCTTGGCTTGGGCATTCTCAAGCTTATCAGTATCGTAAATGCCTTAACCAACAACTGGTATTAAAGTTTATTGTGGGGAAATACCTGGCAAAATATCGTTTCGTTTGCTACAAGCCATGTTGCTGTAGTTTGCTCTGGCGGCTTTGCTACAAATATTATCACTCACAGAGAAGGTGAAAGTGAAAAATCTAACGCTCTTCACTGGGGCAGGGGAGAGAGGGCACGTCTGCTAGGGAATTATTTTTTTCTGGATTTCGATTCCTACTTCTAGAACATGAGTGATGTTATTTTCATTCACACCGCGTACTAACATCATCATCATCACCATCATCATCATCCAGGTCTTCCTCATTCTCACAACCATCATCAACATAAGCAACATCATATCGTTGTCATCACTATCATCGTCATCATCATCATTATCAGCATTATTATCATCATCATCCTTATCGATACATGGCCAATCTCTGACTTTGATACAGAATCAGAAAAGAAGGACTCAGCGACATCGCTTCAACAGAGGTACCCATTTTTTAATGACTCAAAGCAGTAGCGCAGAAAAGTGGTGGGGCCACCCCAAGTCTCATCATTAAGGAGGCGAAAACAATAGCAAACATGTCCATCCATCCATCCATCCATCCATCCATCCATCCATCCATCCATCCATCCATCCATCCATCCATCCATCCATCCATCCATCCATCCATCCATCCATCCATCCATCCATCAATCCATCCATCAATCCATCCATCCATCCATCCATCCGTATGTCTGTCTGTCTATATTGGGATGGGGGGGGGGGAGGGGGGGTTGGGAAGGGTAGGGGCGTGGTTGACATAATCCATCTTAAGTCGTCACACTGTTAGCAGTCATAGTATTATGTATCTGTTTTGCCCTTTTAAAGCGGCTTTACCACTGGATTGGTTCATCGTTTAGAAAAATTCAGCTACGCGGTCTATCTCTCAGTTCCTTGGTCTTCCTTTCGCTATGCAAGGTCTCATTTACAGTTTGGTCACTGTCTCACTTTATCATCTCTGTGAATGCCATTCATGTTAACTCTGGTTGCTAGGACCTTTAAAGAGGCAACATATTCTGTTTTTTATGTTAAATTATTATTTTTATTCTCATTCTTCTTCTTCTTCTTTTTCTTCTTCTTCTTCTTCTTCTTCTTCTTCTTCTTCTTCTTCTTCTTCTTCTTCTTCTTCTTCTTCTTCTTCTTCTTCTTCTTCTTTTTCTTTTTCTTTTTCTTCTTCTTCTTCTTCTTCTTCTTCTTCTTCTTCTTCTTCTTCTTCTTCTTCTTCTTCTTCTTCTTTTTCTTCTTTTTTTTTTACGTGGACTTGGACTTTTAGTAATTTTTCCTGGTCTCTGGTGTAGTAAGATCGGACGCCCGTGTGCATTGTTACGCACATATAAAATCCTATGGAACTTTGCTGAGCTTCTTCGGACTCAGACTTGAGTTAGAAGAAGAACGAAGTACTTATGGGTCACACCCGTGTGCCATGATGTTGATCCGTTGTTCAAAACCTCAAAACCTCAGGTGCAATCTAACTTCGACGTAAACTCTAATTAGTCGGTTCTTACCAAATGCGTGTTAAAAGGGCTATGCGTCTATCACCTCCACCCCCCCCCCCTTTTTTTTAACAAGGGGGACATGATACCTACCTGGAGAAATTGTTCATACAGTTTTTTTTAGTATTTTAGAAATAAGATTGTTTTCATTTACCACACAGCCCATATTATTAATAAAAATAACAGTAATAATAATAATAATATTAATAATAATAACAAAGAAGAAGTAGAAGGCAGAGGACGAGTAGGGGAGGATCAGTATCAACTTAGAATAGCAATAGTTGTAGTATTATTCATGTTAGTAAACCGTACGAAATAGTTATTACGGATTCATTCATATATTTGCTTCCCATTTGTCACATTCTCTATAAGTAAATAAAAGATCTACCTTCATAAACCGAAACAGATTCCTCTCGGGCAGTCAATTATACCCTTGAGATCTCTCCCTGTTATTGAATCTAACACTTTTCCTTTTTGTAGTCATCAATAGCTATTTTTCTTTAAATTTAAGTTTTTACTAGTAGCTGTATACTACTCAGAGGAAATACTGCGCGTAAGAAATGAAAAGCCACAAGTGAAAAGGGACACACACAAAAACCATTGTTTTGCTCCATTTGCTGATCCCCAGTCTCGGTTCCCTGATTCGTATGGAAATGCAAATCATCGTAGCCCCGTATAAAAGTTGTTGATCTTTTCAAAAAATGTTGGTATTGCAAAATGATAAGGAATTAATCAAGTCAGGAACTAGTGAAACATGTGTGCCTTGCATTCACGGGAGTTCCCTCAGTACGTCATGGACTGATACAAACAACAGTGAAACCTAACGAGAACTGCAGAAGTGAAAGAACAAGATCGAGGTGTACAAAGTTAAACGAATGTCTCTTTTCAAATGAATGCAATCGACAAGAGGTGCTCCGTGAAAGCGACCTCGCTGGTCTAAAGAATTACTGAACTTTCTGTCTTGTTGCATTCGCTGGAGAATTAGCGATCTCATTTCATGCTGAAACTCACAATGTATGAAGGGGCTAGATGGGTACATAGTTCTTATGTTTGTCACTCAATAATTGAATCGGGTCATGCCATAAAGAATGTTGAAGTGTCATCGAATCTATTTATTACTTCACAGCCCAGCTGCTGCCGTCCATGATACTAGTGTTCAAAAGATGTGAGTTTCTGCCTCTGTAGTTCAGTAACTTAGCTGAGATTTGTCCTTCCGACTTGTACTGGGAGTGACAATGGATGGGGTCGTGTAAGTAGTTTTTCCCTTTCTAATATGACATCAAAAGAGCCCACTTCTCGGCCCTCATTTTGCCAGGTGTCGGGGGGTACGATGCAATGGATACGTTTTGCGAAGTGGTACATTTATTGTCTTGTTGTGCTTCTTCTTCCTCTTCTTTTTTCTTTCTTTCTTTCTTTCTTTCTTTCTTTCTTTCTTTCTTTCTTTCTTTCTTTCTTTCTTTCTTTCTTTCTTTCTTTCTTTCTTTCTTTCTTTCTTTCTTTCTCTTCTTTCTTTTCTTTTCTTTCTTTCTTTCTTTCTTTCTTTCTTTTTTGTCTTTCTTTCTTTCTTTCTTTCTTTCTTTCTTTCTTCTTTCTTTCTTTCTTTTTCTTTCTTTCTTTTCTTTCTTTCTTTCTTTCTTTCTTTCTTTCTTTCTTTTCTTTTTCTTTCTTCTTTCTTTCTTTCTTTTTATTTATTTTTCTTCTTTCTTCTTTCTTTTTCTTTCTTTCTTTCTTTCTTTTCTTTCTTTCTTTCTTTTCTTTCTTTCTTTCTTTCTTTCTTTTCTTCTTTCTTTCTTTCTTCTTTCTTTTCTTTCTTCTTTCTTTCTTTCTTTCTTTCTTTCTGGTCTTTCTTCTTTCTTTCTTTCTTCTTTCTTTCCTTCTTTCTTTCATTCTTCTTCTCCTCCTCTCCTCCTTCTTCTTCTTCTTCTTCTTCTTCTTCTTCTTCTTCTTCTTCTTTCTTCTTCTTCTTCTTCTTCTTCTTCTTCTTCTTCTTCTTTTCTTCTTCTTCTTCTTCTTCTTCTTCTTCTTCTTCTTCTTCTTCTTCTTCTTCTTCTTCTTCTTCTTCTTCTTCTTCTTCTTCTTCTTCTTCTTCTTCTTCTTAGTACTATTATTATTTTTAATATCATAATTATCTCTTTTTCTTGTTCTTCCTCTTTTTATTTTTCTTCTTTTTTCTTTTCTTCTTCGTTTTCTTTTTTTTTCTTCTTCAACTTCTTCATCTTCTTCTGTTTCTTCTCCTTCTTATCTTTCTTTTTTTTTCATAATTTGGATCTTCTTAAATGTTAACTATAACTGTGTTGTAACTGTCTGTATTTAAGGCGACATAAGACAAGGGAATCTTTAGCCTGGGGAGCAATGCTAGTGAGGTCGGCTCGAACTGTAAAGGTTAGGATACACACATATATATATACATACTGAAGCAGATTAAAAACGCACCACTATAATAATTACTGTTGCAGAAATGTCGGGAAGGAAACAGAGTGGGAATGAATGTGCCCTTTGTTTATGATGCGGTACAGAGCAAATTGCTGCTGGAATAGAAAGTCCATGATTCAACCCATGGGTTTGGGTACAGGCTACATGAAAACAATGAAAGTTACATGTGCAACACGATCACCAACAGCTAGGACCTTGAAAATGTGTAGGTGATGTGGAAGTATAGCCGGTATAAAAAGGCCGTTAAGGATGAAATTTTTGGTTATGTGAAGCCCTACTCTGGCTCTTGCCAGGGGCCGCAATATAACCTGGCCATAAATATGGCCTAAAGGCTGAACACGGTTTCTGGGACCTCTCCACGGTGATCCTCACCCACATGGTGGCACATTGTGTCATCGGGTTTTTATGGCTTGTGTGATGTCCTAGTGGGGTAGGAAGTCAGTCAGTCAAAACACCTGGTAGATGTGCTTGTGGTGCCACGACTATTTGAAAACGACGGTAAACAAAACGTTGGTTTATGACAGATCGGCTGGATCCGCACCACTAGGTAGTGAAGTGATACATTACAAAGCACATATGGTCTTTTAGAAACAAGCAACGGAATCAGTAGAGAAACAAGATTATTATAGCCTGGCGAGAATGAGACACCTGGGTGTAACTAGAGGGTCTGGCCGGCTCACTACACTCAGGGAGAAAGGCGAGATAAACATATAATCAGATTAAGACCGGTACCATTAGTATCGGAACTCTGCGCTGGCTGCTGAAGATGAGGACGGAGTACGCATGGGAATGCCCCGAGTTCTGTGATGTCAGTTCTTGACTCAACAACAGAACCATTGGTATTATAATAGAGGGATGAGCTCGCAGGTCATTGCTAGAAGAACGATTGACACCCACCAACCCCTCCTAACCCCCCCCCCCCTTTACCCCAACAACAGCTTATTGTACTACCGTATGTCTTGATCGTGCCAGTGTCCACATGGAGGTTATTTCGTCCATTTTAGAAAACCCTCGTCCACTTAAGAAACTGCGATGTAACTTTTCAATCATGTTCAGTGAAACAACATGTTTACACGAGAAATCATTTTAATTGATAGGTTTCTAATTTATTGTTAGTGCAATCTGACAAAGGGCCAGCTGTTGCACTCGATAGTGTTGCTGAAAATAGAAATCACTGCAGGCGCGCCTATAACCACAAATAACACATTTTCATTTCATCTGAATTTTCCCTACTTTTTTTTTTTCTCTTAGTGACCGGAAATTAATTAAATATGTCGAAGATTAAAACACAAAGAAATTCGACTTTATTGCGCCGGGTTTTATTCGGTTTGGGTCTGTCTTTTTTTTTCGTAGAGCTGTTGGTTGTGTGTTGTGAAGATGTGCACATAGAACTAACTCTGTAGCTCTGGGGACGACGCTTATGGATCGCCAAAAACAAAATAGCATCGTGCTCGTGAACCAAACAACACCGTTAGACAAACAAACCTTTGACCTTTAGAACACCATATAGGGACATAACAACTCACCACGTCAACAACTCCATCTCTCTCTCTCTCTCTTTCTCTCTCTCTCTCTCTCTCTCTCTCTCTCTCTCTTTCTTTCAGTCAACGTTAATAACTTCTCCTTCTCTCCACGCTCTTTCTCTCCCCTTCCCCTCTCTCTTTATTTCTGTTAATCTCTACACATATTCATCTCTCTTCTATCCCCCTTTCCTTCGCTCTGTCGTCTTTCCTAATTTATTTTCGTGTCTTCTAACGTATTGGCCCCCCCCCCCCCACTTCTCCCTCTCTCTATCTTTATCTCTCTACGTATCACCTTCAATCTATTTTATGTGTTAATTTTAGCACCAAAATCAGGTCTTTCTCTCTCTATATTTTTTTTCTATCACTATTCATCTCTCTCTCTCTGTCTCTCTGTCTCTCTGTCTCTCTCTCTCTCTCTCTCTGTTATCCGTTACCTCTCCTTGTCTCCAACTTTACCACCTGCCATCCTCAGTCTACACTTCTTTCTAAAATGTCTAAAGTTTATCTAGGTCTTCTCTCTCTCTCACTCTCTCTCTCTCTCTCTCTCACTCTCTCCCTCTCCCCCCCCCCCCCTCTCTCTCTCACTCACTCACTCACTCCTCCTCCTCCCTCCAGTCAATCTATTTCTTTTTTTAAATTCGGCAACATATCCAGGTCTTATCAGGCCCGTGTGACAGCCTTGTCACGTGTGAGAATCAATAAAGGCTGCAGAGATAAGGGCGTCCCAGCAATTGCCAACTTTCATTCCCTTCTAATTTTAGTTGTGTATTCTGGTTTCCACATTGTTAGATTGCAATTTCCTGCCCCGTGTGATATCTTCATAACTGCTCGTGTTAACAGTTCCTTCCCTCGACTCTGCCCTTCCTCCATTGTTTCATTTAAATTGTTTATTGCTTCTGTTCCTTTCGATTCCTTCCCGCTCTTTCGTTTCCGTTTTGAAAATGCTCATGGCAGGTTTTAGCTCTTAGTCATCATCATCATGTAGCAGGTCCTTTGCAGAACGTCGCTCTCATCACGGTCTGCGTTAAAGAAACTAGGTCATCTTTGTTTCGTTTGTGGCTTCCATAATTAGTTTCCTATGATAATAATGTGGTACTTTTCCCTTGCTTTCCACATCCAAATGGCTTTAGACGATGCCCTCGGCCTTGGACAACCATTTGAATTGCCAGGGCAAGTGAGTTCCCTGCTCTGTGATGCTCCTGCTAACAGCAGAGGGCACCCCAGAGGTGTACACTTATTCCGGTAAATAGTCGGTCCCCATAGCTGGGATGGCCACACCGCAGTGTGTTTACGATCCTCTACAGCGTGAGAGAACAGTTGGGGTGTATCCTTTGCTGAGTCTTAAGACCAGAATGGCATTTCCCAAAACTCTCCAGTACTTTTTCAGGACTCTTGATATACCGTTGCATTTCTCTCCATATGGAGACTGAGATGTGTACATAAGCCACCCAGCTACTGAGCTGAGAGCATAGCGCGACACTGTGAGCTCTGGATTTTTTTAATGCTTTTCCACTGTGCTAAACACTATTTGTTTTGTGAACTGTAGATTCAGAAAATGGCGAGTAGCTTGTTGTCAGAGAACTGGTTGTGCCTTATTCGATTAATGGCGTGTGCAAGTACTGATCTGCTGCAAATGCTACTTCCGTTGACGAAGAACTGCGTTCCTAGCACTGAGCTGTTTGTCAATTTTTTTGTTTTTTGTTTTGTTACAAGGGACAGCGTTAGACAGTCTGTTTGGCTGTCGTGGCCACAGTAACAGAGCAACTTTTGGATGACCCACCCGTTTGCAATGATGAAGATCGAACTACGAAGGCCTGATTTCCTGTAGTGTTTTCTGAATCTTCTTAGTAAAGTTTCACAATCGGGGGGAGATCGACTTCATTCCTCCGGGTTTGATCCCACATGGTCCCGTCTCCCTCTTCAGGACAGCTACCCCCTCCCTCCTACCCCCTTTCCACTCCTTTTCCCGACAAGCGTGTCATACGAAGCATAAATTTAATAATTTTAGTAACCATCTCCGAAAAGCGCTTAAAGATTGAACACATGAACCGTAACACTCAGTTCTTGAAACGAACCCTCGACTTAAAGAGCATATAGTTAACGGTTTAACCAGTTAGCCACGGAAAACCAACCCACCCTCCTCTTCCCTCCCCAACAGCATCTTTGTTTTTCTTTCATTATTTCTTGTTTCTTCAGTGTGTACAAACTGGTATCCATTCTTATTTGACTGATTATCCTTACTGCACATGGAACTATTCAGCTTATAGGTGCTCGTATTTCCACCTCAGTAAATACTGCAGCGTATAGCGGCTGATGACACCAGTTCTGTCTGTTGTGGTATCTTATTCTTCTCTGGCCTCCTGCATAGCGCCGTTGTCTAGCCACACACCTTTTAACTTGTTGTTCAAGTAGTATGGTCATGGTTGTAGATTCTGTCAACGTCTTATTCTCGCAAAAGTCTTACTTTTCTTAGTGCACTCTGTAAATCAGACTGGTCCATAACTCGCACACTTTCCGCAGTTGCCTTACCTGCAATCCTGGGAGCTTGATCACTGGCTGCGTGCCCTGGCACGAAAATAAAACCGACCTTTTCCCCCACCACTGACCACCTCAGAGACACAAGGGGACCTAGCACTTCTCTATCTGTTTATAGTGCACTCACTGAATCACTGATGAATCATCAGCGGGTAATAGCCTATGTCTTCAGAGATGGTTTTACTTTGGTCACTATAACGACCTCCATATGTGTGTGTGTAGGTGTGAGGTGTGTGGGTGTGGTATGTGTGTGTGTGCACACACTGTAAACCATTAACCTTTCCTGTACTTTGTCTGTTTATTATAAATGAAAATGAAACATTAACTCGTAATTGATTGAGGTCAACCCCACCAGGACATCACACCGAGCGATAAACACCCAGTGACACAAGGTGCCACCATTTGGATGAAGATCACAATGGTAGTTACTTGGAAGCCCCGCTAGGAAAGTGCCGCCCAGTCTGACGTAACTAATTTTTAAGGTTATATTAGGGCCTACAAGCAACAGCCTGGGTGGAGCTTTGAAATAAAATTAAAAAAAAAATAAAAATTGCGTCCGACATTGGGACGCGGAGACAGTGAATGTTAACTTCCCCCCAACTGAGACCACTACACAGGTTAAATTTTCATTTGCCATTATGTTTACAATGTTTACTTTACCGGGCACAAGGTTTTGTGCATTTCTTTATTTATTGCAGCAATCAGTAGAAGTAAACTATCGCTGGAGTTATATTCCTCTGAAAATTCTTCCTCCTATTACGTTCTTCAAAAATGTAATTTATTAACAATTATATTTCGCTGTTATCTTCCTTAAGACCTCATATTTGTATGTGTCTGAGACAATACATATTTATGTCTCTCAAACTGTTAAATACCGTTGTTAGTGTTACAGGGGATATTTCAGATGCACTCAGGGGCAATAGCTAAAGATACGGCAGCGGTGGAGACAAAGTTAAAGTAGAACACGGGATATTAGATGCAGGATTCTAGTTACAACATTTTACTTATCTGAGTTTCCCAGTGAATAAGAAACTATCACTGGATCAAGAAATCAACATCAGGACAGGTAAGGCATCAACAACAATGAGCAGATCAACAAGAGGAGATTGGGAGAACAGAAAGCTCACTATTAAAACAAAAACTCTTGTCTATCATGCTTGTGTTCGCAGCCTTCTGCTTTATGGCAGTGAAACTTGGTCAACTTATTTGCACCAGGAGAGACGACTAAATGCTTTCACATGCGATGCCTAAGAGAATACTTGGCATTAAGTGGCAGGAGAAGATCACAAACACTATTGGAAAGAGCAAGTATTACAACAATCTTCTCAATGCTCAGTCTACGAAGGCTCAGGTCATATCTGGAGAATGGAGCATGGCAGAGTCCCTAAAGACGTCTTTTATGGTGAATTAAAGACGGGTATAAGATGTCGAGGCTGACCTGTACTTAGGTATAAAGACGTGTGCAAGCGGGACATGAATGATATAGGTGTTGAGGTGGCCTCGTGGGAACAAAATGCCATGGACCCTGTCGTGGGAAGAGGGCACATTAAAAAAAAAGGATTTACAATAAAGGAAGAAATGATTGCAGAAAGGATGAGAGCTGGGCATCTGAGAAGAAAAAGACTAATGAAATAGCATGTAATGACGATGGAAGACTTTTCTTAACGTGCGGGGGTGGGGGTGTGGGGGGGGGGGGGGGGGCTTGCTAGTCCAACTCGCCATCGCCATGGATTGTGAGTCCATGCCTCTTCATAGCGCAATATAACACTATCATCTGAAAAGACGGAAAGGCGCCAATCATTAGTTAGACCCCACCCCCCCCCCCTCTCTCTCTCTCTCTCTCTCTCTTTCTCTCTCTCTCTCGTTGCACCCCATCAGCACATCACACAAGCGATAAACACCCAGTCACACAAAGTGCCACCATGCGGAGGAGGATCCCAGAAGGTACCAGAAATCCCTTTCAGCCGTATTTGTGGCCTGGCTTTATTCAAGGCCCACCGGTAAAGCCAGGGTGGGTTTCAAATAACGAAAAATTGCATCCCACATGCGGACGACTGGGATAGAAAATTAGAACCTTATTTCAGCTGGGCATACATATAGGGCAGTGGTGGAGACCAAGAGGAGATAGAGAATGGAAGAATAAGACTTGTTTTCACTATCCAGGGCGAAACGGGGCAATTAAATCTAGATTCAGTGTGTGTGTGTGAGTGTGTGTGTGAGTGTGTGTGTGCGTGCGTATGTATGTATATCACACTTTTTCGAACGGCTGAAGGTTGAATCATTTCGGGGTTCGCATACTGAATAATTCAGAATAGACCGTTGTGACACAAAACGAGGAATGGCTGTAACCGCTCATTCCAGAATTTACTACCGTCATTAGCAGGGGGAAACAAAGGAGGGAGGCCGTGTCCAACTTCACCACGATTGTAAACTTTACTGGGTCTGCAGCCTCACCTCAAGTGCTCTCGTTGAGTGGCCATCTATTGCTGGCTGCACCTGTGGAAACCAAATCGCGTGGTGACGTCACTGACAGCTTTACAATAGGCCTGGTTTGACTAGACTCTCTAGACTGTACGGATTGTCTGGGTCAATGATAGATGGCGGGTCTGTTCTGGGTCTATCTCACAGGTGGGCGGTATTGTATAAAGTCGTCAGACGCTGTCGGAGCAGTGGTGTAACTTGTGGGGACAACAGGTGAGGAAAGTTCCCCCGTATGAAAATGGGGTTACTGTTTGTGGTGATAATTAAGTAAAAAGTAAAGATCCCTTTTCACGCTTTAGGCGCATCGGGTATATGGGAAGAGCGTCCCATATTTTTACAGACCAATCGGCACTGAATGGGTAATGTGGTCAGCATTACGGTTTGTGGCGATATCACCTGTTATACACATTTTCTAGGCAAAACTAATTCAAAGGGGTGCGACCCCAGTCGGCCTAATCCTAGTTTAAAAGCATAAAAATAATAATACTGTGCCAGCCATCCTTGTCCGTGGGAAACGCAAAGCATGTCAAAAATATGTTTTTATCCTTTACCAACACATGACTGCTGAGAGCCGCCGTGGTGTAGCATTAGCTGCTCACCTGCGGAACCGAAGATCGTGGTTTCAAATCCAAACGGAGCCGTCTTTTATTTGTATAACGAATCTGGCTCCCACGTCGACGTAGCTTTAAATGGATGCCTGGTAAATTCATGGGAAGTATAGGCGGTCGGCGTTATATTGACAACATAATTCTAGAGCCGACTGGTTAAAAAAATACAGGTCTAGAACTATAAGCCCAAATGCGCATGAAATCGGGAAAAAGGGCTTTTGTTTTTCACATGACTGCTGGTGAGACCCGACTGATGAAATCGTTGCAAGTGCCACAATTATAACCTATTTAAGAGGTTGAACCTTGTATCCGGGATTCACCCTGTTGGTCTGCATCAGTTGGCATCTGTGGCATAGGCGTTACGTGGGCACTTCGTTATGCCGGCGTTCCGGGATCGATGCCAGCTGCGGGCTATTTGGCAGCAGACCTTCTTGTGTTGGTTTCAACATTGGTATCGAGAGCCGACCGTTCATGCAGCAATGGAAAACTACTGAACTTGAATTTGCCTATAAAAAATACAACAGCCGCACAAATGAATGCTGGGGATTGGTTCTGCAACGTGCTGTAACGGGTAAAATATTGGTTTATTCAACGGATAAACAGCATGGCACACTGCTGTAAGCCATAAGTGCGAGTTTGAAGCGGCTCGGCGCAGTGCACGAACTCCGTCGTCTCCTCAACAAGCATGTCGTAAGAGTCGACTAACTGGGTCTTCTGGTACTTTTTTCCTGTGATTACTTATCTTGCATTCACTTATCAATGCACTAAAAAGATAAAAATAATTTAACACATGGTATGTTGGACACAATATATTCACAGTGACGTGTTTTATTAAATTTATATTGTATTTATACGTTATCATATAATTTCATGGATACAAGAGTTCAGCTTTACGAATAATCGTCTACAATTTTGTACCAGGACTTTGTATTCACAGGTGACAGCTAGCTGCTATATCACAGTGGCTCCCCAACTATGGGGTGCCGACCGAGTTTTGTAAGAAAAAAATGCACCAATAGCGAGAGAAGTCTCTTTTACATTTCAAATTTCAAGCCCATTTTTTTTTAATATTCGCTGATTTTCGGATAGGTGACAAAAAAGACCCGATTCAGTCCCAGAATCGACAGCAATGATGAAGTCAATAGACGATTATTTACAGGGGTCCTTAAATAAACAAAAAAGAAATCACTGGGGGAGGGGTGGGGGGAATGTCAGAGTTCTTTTAATTATTTCAGTAGGGGTGTTCAATGGGTTGGGGGGGGGGGGGGGGGGTGTGTCCGTGCTTAAAACTTATTTAAGTGCGTAATATTAAATACTATTTTTTTTTTCTGAATGGCAAAGAAATATAACAATATATTGGAAATAATAGGCAGCGTAGAAACAAATACAAAAATAAAATAAAATAAAAAGTATTTGCTTGGTTACAAGGGACCACTTATCCTCCTTGCAAATTCTCTGGAGCAGGTGTGCAGCCTCAGTTCTTTAAATCTATTTAGGGATGAAGACCTCATGGTGCCTGCATCACCTCACTCCTCCCCCCCCCCACCAACCCACTCCCCAGCTCCCCCCCCCCCCCCCCATCAGTTGGCGGTGCCTCTAAACACGAGGATAATCTTCTTTTTCTTCTTCTACTTCTTCTTCTTCTTCTTCTTTTTTCTTCTTCTTCTTCTTCTTCTTCTTCTTCTTCTTCTTCTTCTTCTTCTTCTCTTCTTCTTCTTCTTCTTCTTCTTCTTCTTCTTCTTCTTCTTCTTCTTCTTCTTCTACTACTACTACTACTACTACTCTTTCGTCTTCTTCATTATAAAGTTTTTTAAAGTGAGCATTTTTGCCACGACATTTTATTCCCAGCAAACACGACTTCCCAACCTGCTCGGTATGTACAACTCGCAATATAAATTAAGTCTACAGGTCTAGAATTGTTTGCTTATCACAGTGAATTCAACGTCGAGCAGCAATACGTCAACACGTAAGTCTTGGCCGATGTGTTGTCGTTTGCACGATAACGCATAGAGTAGTTGACTTAAAGTTTGAAGTAGCCCTTTGGTCTCGTCAAGGACTCTTCATAATATCTTCTACTTAGAACAATGCAAACACCCGCCTGGCGTGTGTTAACTGCACGGATGCAGATGTAGCGTTGCTGAGAAAGAAAGGGGGGAAGTGGGAGGGGGGTTAAAAGTAAAAGATTGGTTTAAACACACTGGTTGAAAATCATGTATAACTGCACACCAGAAGGAATTATAATTTTGAATTGGGAGGGGTGGGGGAGGGGGGGGGGGATGGGTCCTCCTGAAAAAAAGATAGGAAAACAGCGAATTACACAGACTTGATAACCTGTTAACGAAACAAATGTCTGGTGCTCAAAGATTTAGGTATAAAAATATAGGAAAGAGATGATAAGTTGAAATAGAAGAAAAGTTTTTTTTTCAACACACACACACAAAGAATAAGTCAGCTCTACAAAAACAATTAAAATGAACAAACAAAGAACGTTGCGGCGATTAGCTTTTATCGGCAAAGCACTGATTAATGATCAAGAATCGACATTATAGCAAACTGGGCATACCCAGTCTCCCCCAGCAAATGTATTTAAGTATGCTCACTGTTCTCGTAGCATTCTGATTATACACACGTCGTTCTCCTCCTCTCATACATCCCTTCTTGTCGGAATCACTTCTAATTCCTCCATCAGCCATTCTCACACATGTTATTTCATCTAACTTCCTCTCTTCTATCAGAATTCGTTCGTAAATGGTTTTCAGAATGTACATCTCCTCCAGTACGAGCATTCCCATCATTGTTTTTTTTTTTTTTTTTCCGAAGCAACGCGAAATCAAAATATAAAACACAACTCCCACAAAAGTAAACCACAAAGATATAAGGGGTTTTTCAACCAAAGGAACGCGTGCGTGCTTCCTTCGCTGTTTACACCCTGATTTAATCTATCACAGTAAATAAGCAGTACATTTGATTACAACAGCGAAATTGTAATTCGATTTGTTAACTCTATAGACAGGAAATTAACCATGATTTTATATGGCGCAGGTACGATCCATCTTTAAAGCTTTAATCTATTTAGTTCGATTATTCGGAGAACGTTTTTTCACCAACTATAACGGCCTCCAAACAGCGTAAATTTAGTGAGAATATTCTCAATTGTGCCTAAAAGATTTTTAACCAAGTTCGGTTGTTACCTTCCATTACGTTGAAGTTTTCCCGTCTGTGATGTCCTTTCATTCTTCATTGTTCTCGTTCACTTTCAGCAATGCCGTGAAACACATGACGTAGTGAAGATGTTTGCCTTTTCCACGACGGCGACATGTTTATTTAGCGAGGACTGCTCTCCAACAACAGGAGAGCTCTTTTAACAGGTGACGCCTACCCCGTAAGAGAATGGGCCGGGTGTCAATTGTGTAGCCTCTATGTGCTAGATCTGACCACACAGCTACTTTCTCCAGGCATTCGTCAGTGTAAGCATCACCGGAACGCCAAGTGCAAATTGACAAACAAAATGCCTCTTCATCCTTTGCTTGCTAAGAGCCATAGTTTAAACTGGTGACGATGATGGAAACGAAATCAAGTTTCCTTCCGGGACCTGTTTCTCAGGTACACGTAATGAAGTTTTCTCCTTAGTACTGGTCAACCTGGAACTTAATGGTTGCTTTGTTGCTGTCACACCAGACCGGAAGTTGTGACTTGTATTGTTTGTGAGAGCTTTTGAAAAGATCGCCAATAGAGTTCAACGGAAAAGAAATCAGCGATTGCTTTTGTACTAGTTAACGCACTGTGATTCATGCTTTCAGAACGATAATCTACCCGTTTAGACTCAATTAAATGTTGTAATTGTCGTAGGTCACTGGCTCTCAACCTTGCTAATGCCTCGACCCTTTGATACAGTTCCTCTTGTTCTGGCGACCCGCAACCATACACTTATTTTCGTTGCTACTTCATATCTTTAATGTATATGTGTTTTCCGACGGTCTTAGGCCACCCTCGTGAAAGAATCGTTCGACCCCCAAAAGGGTCGCAACCCACAGATTGAGAACCACTGTCGTAGATGAAGCCGCCGTGACGTAGCGTCTAGCTTGCCGATAGGAAAGTCGTGGGTTCGGGTCCTGACAGAGCCAGACTTTTTTAACTGACCTTTGCTCCCAGGTGGACCCAGCCTTGAGTGAGTACCATGTAAAGTCCTGGGATGTAAACGCGTCACATTACGCAATGAGAGCCGATTCAAAGAATATGTCTAACTGTACAAGCCCAGTACGCTTGAATTCGTGGGAAAGAAGTCCTTTAATGATCGTAAAAGTATTCATACATTTGTATAAGTTTGCTCATTTGCTTTATTTGTGTCTTAATTTTAATTACTATCTTTTTGTGTAGCTTTTGTTCAAAACGTTGAGTTCAGCGGATAACTTTTCTATAGTTTCCACTTCCTTCTTTTTCTCTTCTCTTTGCTCTTCTGCTACCGGAGTCCTCACGGGAAGCAAAGAATAGTAACACTGCACCCTATCAGTCATGTCGTAAGAGGCAACATGTGTAGGTTGGGCTTGGGGTTGGCTACTTTATCCTGTGAAAACAGGTACAAAAACCAGCCAACCATAGAAAAGTCAAAAAGAACAACGAAAACAAATATTAACAAACTACAAATATTCATTAATTGGTGCCGGTGTAGAACAGAGGGATTTAAATGTTATGATAGATCATAATGCTAAGCTTTGGGTGAGAACTAAAAAAGTTATAGTTGACCAAGAGGTGCAGAAAAGACGCTGGCTTTGGATAGGACACACGTTAATAAAATCCTAGAACAATATAACTAGAATGTCTTTGCACTGGAACCAGCAGGACCATAGAAATCATGTAAGGAAAAGACCCTTTTTCAAGCCTTTAGGTTTATTTGACATGTAGAGCTAGATCCATATTTCATAGACCATTCGGTAGTCATTTTAACTTCCTAGGACTACAACTTGTACCAGCTCAAAGAACAAGAATTTCTCTTTTGACTATATCGTGTGACAGCAACAAAGCCACCATTGAGTTCTACGTTGGTCAAGCAACAAAGCCACCATTGAGTTCTACGTTGGTCAAGCAACAAAGCCACCATTGAGTTCTACGTTGGTCAAGCAACAAAGCAACCACAAAGTTCCACGTCGACCAAGCAACCACTAAGTTTCACGTTTATCAAGCAACAAAGCCACCACCAAGTTCCACGTCGACCAAGCAAACACTAAGTTTCACGTTTATCAGGCAACAAAGCCACCACCAAGTTCCACGTCGATCAAGCAACGAAGCAACCACCAAGTTCTACGTCGATCAAGCAACAAAGCAACCACTAAGTTTCACGTTTATTAAGCAGCCAAGCAACCACTAAGTTTCACGTCGATCAAGCAACAAAGCAACCACCAAGTTCCACGTCGATCAAGCAACAAAGCAACCACAAAGTTCCACGTCGATCAAGCAACAAAGCAACCACCAAGTTCCACGTCGATCAAGCAACAAAGCAACCACAAAGTTCCACGTCGATCAAGCAACAAAGCAACCATAAAGTTCCACGTCGATCAAGCAACAAAGCAACCACCAAGTTTCACGTCGATCAAGCAGCAAAGCAACCACCAAGTCCCACGTCGATCAAGCAACAAAGCAACCACTAAGTTCCACGTCGATCAAGCAACAAAACTACCACTAAATTCCTCGATGACCAAGAACTGACGAGAAACTTTATAATTTTCATTGATTGTTCAAGTGCAAATGTAAGGTAATTATAAGAGATCCTTTTTATGTCAGTGGCACATCTGGCAAATGAAGGTAGACTCATCTTTGAGATGTGCAATTTGCACTAGATAGAATGACTATGTGGTCAGAACTACACCAGCCATCTTTACTTTCCAGAGCATGCTTCTTCCTGAAGTCCATACTGTGTGGCGTTGGTAGTCATGTAGTCATGTGAACCATCCACAACTTTCTGCCTCCTGTACTTTCAGTTAACTGTAACACCGATGATCCTCTATACCCTGATGTAAAAACTGCCCAGCATCTTTTCTCTCGGTCTACCTCTGCCTCTCTTGCCTTCCAAATTTCTCACTGTCGTGATGTGTTCCAGTTTACTCCTTGTCTTTATATAGCCAAAGAATGTAGATTGTCTCTTTTTTATGTAGGCAAACAGTTCTCTTCGTGACTCAGTTTCTTTCAAGAAATCTTCATTACTCTTTTTATCTGTCTAGGGTATTCTCATCATTGTCTACAGAACCCCATCTCCGTAGCTTCCACATAATTGTTCATCAGTCGGCCAAGTAACCATGATTCACATCCCAGGGCATTATCTTATACCTATTTTGGGCTTGACTCACAAGGAGGCATCTGCTTGTGTATTTATCTTTACTTTTCTCCTACATCTCATATGCCCTTGCCTGTTTTCACCTTGTACACACGCACTATTTATCTTCCGATGTGTACAAATATATACGTCGGCAAATTGATACTTCTGATTATCAACAGTTCATATTTACCTGTAAACGTGTAATGTTTACAAAAGAAGAAATAACTTAATAATTGTTACTAGAACAAGCCTCTACCTACAATACGCACACACCAAAGGCACCAGAAGGCGGCTCACGCACCTTATGTCAGCACCCCCGCCCCCCCCCCCTCTTCCATTTTTTAAAATTATTTTCCCGCCTCAGAAAATTTACTGAGGAATAAGTTACTATCGAACATGTATAGGTGTTCCCTTTTTAATTATTTGTTTATTCATTTCATATTATTTCGATTTTATATGTTTACTTGCAATTCGGCAATGAAAAAGATTATATAGTTGTAAAAAAAAATAGTAATAACGTTATTATTGCGCATTTGTTGAAGGCTTAAGATCATTGAGCACTAACCCCTAAAAGACTATAAAGGGATTGAGCGCCCCCCCCCTTCCCAACCCAAACCCACAATTTTCGTGTGTGGCGGAACACACACACATACATACACACGTGCACACTGACGTAAAAAGATGATACACTATTGCAATATTCGTTAAACCCTCATTTTCCTCACACGTATATGAGTTTTTGTGTGGCTCAGGCTCCACTGTGTCAAATGTATCACGCCGAGGAAGATCTGGCGATGGATCTGTTTTTGTGCAACACGTAAACGTGTTTGCGAATAATGAACCTATCTGAAATATTATATGCCACTTGTTTTATGGTAATCTGCGCGGGGCTGGGCTCAGTGGTTCCCAAGCTATGTTGTTTGTGACATCGGTGCTATCCTAGTTGACGGCAGTTATGTCAGAATCAGTTTTTGTTTTGATTTGGCGTCCCCAGACAAAAGAAAAACCATCACCACCGTTGCCACAAGAACAAAAGAAACAAGAACAACAATCATCATCATCATCATCATCACTTTTGCCGTTAAGCGTCGTGGGGAGGAATAATTTGCGATCCAGTACACGTAACAATAACCAAATTTATTGGAGACAGTGGTTACATCTATACGCTGCTGTCTCTGGTAATTTAAGGTTGTGAGGCCTTAATCTTTTTTACGGCGAGACTGTTCATACCCTCCTCCGCCACCGATATTGACTTTTAGAACTTGGAGGTGTCTTCTTTGTTTATTTCTTTCTAATGACGAGAAAGAGAGAGAGAGAGAGAGAATGAGAGAGAGAGAGTGAGAGAGTGAGAGAGAGAGAGAGAGAGAAAGAGAGAGAGTTTGCCTTGTCCCTTTTGGTTATGTAAGGACCCTTTCCGCACCTTTCGAGTATTGGGCAGATATATTTTTAGACTAGTAGGCACCCGGTCAGTGATGTGGTCTACATCACGCCAGCCGCCTTTACTACCCAGGACTTTACCTGTTACTCTTTAAGGCTGGGTTAACATGGTAGTCATATTATTTATTGAAAAATGAGGGAAGGGGTGAGTGGGGGGGGGGGGGGGGCAATGATCAATCTACCCTCTGCATTTTTTCTACATATCTTGCTCTCTCTCTCTCTCTGTCTCTCTCTCTGTCTCTCTCTCTGTCTCTCTCTCTCTCTCTCTCTCTCTCTCTCTCTCTCTTTCTCTCTGTCTTCTCTCTTTCTTTCTCATTCTCTCTCTCTGTCTTCTCGGGTCTTCTCTCTCTCTTGTCTCTCTCTCTGTCCCGAGCTCTCTCGCTCTCTATTTCTCTCTTTCATATATATATTTTATCTTTCTCTTTCTCTCTCTTTCAAGAGCGCCCGAGTTCTCGCTATATATATATATATGCATGACATTTTAAGCTAAACAACATCTTATCTTTATATGTCTTTGTGTGTGTGTGTGTTTGTGTGTGTTTGTGTGTGTTGAAAAAACAACATTTGAACACGAAACTAATTTGACAATCTCCTCTTTACAACATTCATTTGCTCAGGAATGTTAGCCTACATGAAATAAACACAAAGATGTCACCCCCCTACCCCCCCCCCCCACACCCCACATCCCCACATCCCCCGCATTCGAACGGGCGCAGAATCTTATCGTAATGGAAAGATCGGAGAGCAGTTGCAGCATCATGGTGTGCCATAAAAGAAATAGCCAAACACGCACACACATAGTGACATACACACTACACAGCAGACAACATACGAAAGTATCCCTGTAGCACAATGGGACACTATTCCCACTGTGCCTCAGGATGTGAAAACGAATGTTTCACTTTAATTTTATCCTTCGCAACAAGACTAAAATTCAGAATGCAAAGAGGAGAAAGGAGGAGGAGAAGGAAGAAGAGGAAGAAGAAGAAGAAGAAGAAGAAGAAGAAGAAGAAGAAGAAGAAGAAGAAGAAGAAGAAGAAGAAGAAGAAGAAGAAGAAGAAGAAGAAGTTAGTGTCGTTCAATCCCACCAGGACCGCACAATGAGCAATAAACACCCGGTGACTCAAAAGGCCACTATTCGGATGACAATCGTCCGGATACAAGTCCTCGAAACCCCGTTCAACTCTTAGTTTATATTAGGGCCGTTCGACAACAGATTCCGTCCCATATTGTAGTGAAACAAAGAATAAGAATAAAAGAAAACTAAAAAAGAAAGAAAAAAGAAAAGAAGAACAAGAACCAAAAAAAAAAAACATAAATTTACGAGACAAATTATGCTTTATGTTTTTGTCATGCTTTCCCGCTTCCCCTTATCACTGTAAGTCATAAAGCAGGTTTATGTTGCCAGTAACATATTGAGTTTGGACAGAGCTTGATTGTTCCCAGGATACAGTTTGGAAACCCCTGCTTTCCTTGGCCTATTTAATCAATACATAGCTCACAATATACAGTGTTAACGAAGTATTGCACTCGCGACATGTGGCTCTGCGGGCACGGATTCTATTCACGGGCAGTAATAACCATTGTTACAGTTGAATGTACAACTGAATACATATTAATGGCCTGCGGTTGTTGCAGACGTGCTTTCGGTGGGTCCAATAATTCTTTTTTTTTTTTTTTTACACAGAGGAGGAGTTCAGGAGATAAATAGAACATTCGAACCATAATTTCTAAAACATATTTTGAAAATTATGTTATTGTTTTGTCTACCTAAACTAATTGTGGTAATTTACAAGACGCTCGGCAAACCACTGGACGTGATTTGCCTAGAAAAACCACAACAGCCAAAACATTGCTGGGGTTAGTTCTGCAATGTTCTAAAATGGATACGCAACATATAGTTGGGGTATGAATTGCAAAGCCGGCAATTTACAATGAACTAATGACCCCCCCCCCCCCCCCTTCCTCGCCCCCTTTTTCCCCCTACCTCCACAGTTATAACTTCTTTTCAAGTTGTGTTGTTGTTATGTCTAGCTAAAGTAACTGTCGTCACTTACAAGATGCTTTCGTTGGGGTGTGAATTAAAAGTAAAAGTAAAGGACCCTTCTCCCCGTCTTCTGGTGTATTGGGCATAGAGGGCTAGACCTACTTGGTGGCAAGTTTACATTCACTAGTTTGCCACTGGTTTTCCAACGGTCACTTTCTCGATACCATTGTCGATACCAACGCAATGCGCCAGGCTCTAGCCCGGCACACCTGGCAATACGAAAAGCGTTTGCAATGCTTAAGCCACAGACGCTGACTGTGGTCACTTATAAAAGGCTATCGTTGAGGTGTGAATTACTGGACCTAAAATCATCCTCTAGGATGGCAATGGATTACAACGAAATAATGTTACACGTGCCACAATTGTAACTTCTGCTAAAGTCAAATAGATGATCTGGACTCTGCTCTGTTAGCGGTGCGGATCATGCCTGTAGACACTAGGGGATCTGCAGCACCCCTATTTTCACGCATTGATAACATTCATTGTAATGAGTCTCGTTTCTCTTTCAGTGTTTCTGTATATATATATATATATATATATATATATATGTATATATATATATATATATATATAGAGAGAGAGAGAGAGGAATGCTTAAAATACCAAAAACAGCCAAAAAGAGCAGCCAATAGGTTTTAAAAGAAGCGGGAGCCTGAAGACAACTTATCACAGACATCAGAAGTAGACAGTCATCATTTTTCGGCCATATTATGAGAAGAGGTAAAAATGTAACATGTTGTGACCACTGGAAAGATCTGTGGAAGGAGGAATAGAGGAAGACGATGAGAGAAGATTCTTAACAGTCTTGGTGCATGGCATGGAGGTGTGTCAACACACGAACTGATACTTGCTGCAGGAGATCGCAGATTGTGGAGAGGCATGATCGCCCACGCCAGTCAGCAAAGCATCTGATGATGATGATGATGTACATAATATAATTATTGTGTTGGACGCCATCTCCTAGTTCATGACAAAATTACAAACTCCTTGTATAGAGCTAGCTGTACGTTTCACAGTTCCAGTGACACCATGTTTAGCTGTTGTGCGCAGGCGCCCGTGTCCGAAATATAACAAGCTGCAAGTAAGACAGTTTGGGGGGGGGGGAGGGGGGGACTGTCGCACACACAGCACCAGCCAACCCTGCTTTACTAATCTTTTACAGCAAATTTGAACCCAAAACTTGCAGTCCGATAGGCAAACACCCAGCCGGTAGTTCACCTAAAATAGCTTGTCCAACATTCTGTCCGTATTCTGATCTTCTTCTTTTTGTTCAGCAGCTGTAAACTCCGGCGAAAAGTTGTGGTTGTTCATTCATTTCTTGACTTTAGTCCTGTTCCAGAATCTGAGTGCGGCTTGCACATCCGATTTACAGATTTGTCTCATGTGTATGCAGACCAATGGTTTCTCGCCTTTCAGGCAGATGCACTCCGACTTTAAAAGAAGCTCCTAATCAGTCGACTATTACGACATGCTTTTGGGTAGGCAGTGAGACTGTTCTTGTTCTACCATGAGTGGAACCCACATGGGAAAACATACTGTTAATTTTCCCTTCTGTTGAAGCACTGAATACTGTCTGATTAGAAAAGCAGAAAAATGCCGTGCCTAATGATAATTGGAGCGACCATCGGCAGCAACAATACTAAATTAAGAAGCTATTATTTCCTTGCCCCGTTTTTTTTAAACATTGTTATCACTCCACAGTTTTGGTAGTCACTCAGTGTGGTCTAATATCTTTGATCCCGATTAGAAACAGCGACGTTCCCGCACGTGCAAGATCCTAGGGTGTATGGACCTCCTCACAACAAAATGAACACACTTTGTTAAAAATAAAAAAAATAAAAAAAGGAGTGAGTGGCTACAAATCTCATATGAGCCCATTGCAGGAGATAGCGTTCAACCCAGTGTCTCGATCACCCCAGTGTCTAACCCATCCTAACCTTTTCTTGTTCTCCAAGCACGCCGCTGGAGAGAATGGTGGACCATTCAACTATCTGGTGACGCCGCTTTTCTCATTCAGTCGCCGATTGGAGGACGCGGACCGGAAGCGAACACGGCTCCCTCTTGAAACATTGCAATGGCGCGTGTGCCGGCGAGAAGAAAGACAACCCGCGATGAAAATGCTCTGTTTCCTGCCCGATCTAGCAGAGTCGGTATCCTCGGGCCATCGCTTATCCCCATTCAAGTGAAAAACAGAGGATATTGCACAGACATGAGTGGCTAATTTCGCACCAAATTTCAAGGCTTGCTCATTAAGTGGCTTAAAACACTCAAGGGTCATATCATAATGCCTCATCCTTCATCTCGTCTGCGCCAGTTCCTCTCGTGGCCACCATATTCTTTGGATCATTTACGCGCTTTTATAATATGGAGGCCGCAGCGGGTAAAAATATGGACAGGAAGTAAGAAATAGATGGGAACGAGGAGGTTAAGAGAATTTAAAATGTCCGATATAAGTAGGACATTTCATTCAGGAACAATTGCAACACAGTCTTGCATGCCTGCCTGCCAGCCTGATGACCATATTTTGAGTTCACATTGTTTTCTTGAGTTTCGTTATAATTAACACATCATCATCATCATGTGCCCTGCCAAGTGGCGTAGACGCTAATGCGTCCCCACAAATCACGATCCCTGGTTGCCTGGAACAGCTTTCTTGATGATATCCCTCCACGGCATTGTTTCAGCCCGTCTAGCATCTGCTCTCTTGGTCTACCTCTACCCCTTTTTCCACTGATCTTTCCAGTTGTCACGATGTCATCCGATGTCTTTCTTTTCGTTATGCGGCCAAACAACAGTGTTTGTCTCTTTCTTATTATTGTATACAGAGATCTACTTTCATTAGCCTCTTTCAACCAATCGTTGTTAGTTACTTTAGCCGACCAAAGTATTCGTAACATTCGTCTCAGAAACCACATCTCTGTTGCTTCCAAATGTTTCGTAACTTGTTCACTGATATTCCAAGATTCGCTGCCATACAGCAGAACAGGTTATATGTAATATTTTAGCACCCTCTTTCTGATGTTAAATGAGAGCGATTAATTGCAAAAGATATTTTTCATTTTCTGAAATGCAGCTTTCGCTTGACCTATTCTGTTTTTAATCTATGTCACACATTTTCCATCTGATGATATGATTGTTCCCAGATATTTGAATTTATTGACTAACACACTAACTCTTTTATTACCAAGCAATTTACCATACGTTTCTTGTTGTTACTAAAAGTATAAAATATTCTTGCTCTCTACAATCACAAACTGAATTTATATTCACCATTAATTATTAGTTTAAATATGTCTGTTTTATAGCTCTCTGTTGAACCCATTCAAACGTAAACATTTATTGCTGTTAAGCTCAAGCTCTAGACATACTAGGAGTTGAAGTAACAATTACTTAAGACTGAAAGAGTTAAGCCACGCAAAGGGTCCCTCGCCTTACCTTGTGTGCTGGAGATAAATTTTAGCAGTTTGCATTTTTTGTGGTTAGTTCATTGATCTTTTTGTGATAGTTTTGAAAAAAGAAGAAAAAAATACGCCCCGATAAAGGTTAGAACTCTAGACGATCGTCTAGCCGCTTCCCTACTTCTGCTCCATTATTTATCCTAATGTATCTAAAGTCCCAAGGCACATACAACGGTGGGAATGGAAACATTAACTCTTTACATATTCAAAGCAATGAGATACAAACTGGGATGCCAAGCTCTCATTTTCGTGGACTATTCTTTCCAGATAATTCCCAGACATTTATACAAATTCTCTGTCTGGTGCTTATTTCAGGTTACTTCGTAACTTGACCAGCTTTGAAGGGGGACAAAAACACATCACGTTCAACCAGCATCCTCAAGGGAGGAGCTGTTGGTTATAATTGTGACTAGGTTTGTGCACCATATAAAATGGTTTAGCATCGCTTGCCGCCAGGTAGATCTGAAAAGAACTCTTGCATTGTTGATGCGATCAGCAAAGGTTAGTTGCGTATCCTTTACAGGACGTTGCAGAACCAACCCCAACAGCCCCTGGCTGTTGTGTGGTTTTTCTAGGCAAATTTACGTCCAGTAGTTTGCCATTGCTTCTGGACGGTCGGCTTTCTTGATACCACTGTCGAAACCAACGCAAGGCGCATGGCCCGCAGCTGGGATCGAACCCGAAATCCCGGCATTACGAAGCGTTTGCATCGACTTAGCCACAGAGCTGACTATCAGGAGAGACAGACTCAAATACTGTCCCGACCGACGACGAAGTCGTCTACTGGCTAGCATATAGGATAACCTGTGGCCGATGTACTTCGTACCCACGGAGAGCCCTATTATAACCTTACGGCTGAACTGGCGCCATCGGGATTTCCACACGTGGGATTCTCATTCTTGAGGTAATACTCACGTGGACTGAAAACCTCGAGGGGATAAACTAAAGTACTGAAAATAACCGATTGATCTATCAGTTTATTTCATTCAGGCTGATACCTAAAGGTTTACTATACCATCTTTAGATTAAAACATTCTCATTCAGGACGGCAGACTAATAAGTAGATCCACGATACCACGCTTAACCTCCAGATAAGTGATAATTGGAGCATTCGTAACATCTACACCAATCAGCAGTAACCTGCAGCGGTGTGCGGGTAAGGACCGGAACTTGCCGCAACTGGTATCTGTTTTTGTGAGGTCGAGTCTACTCCTGAGTCATATTGGTCATTAAAAAAACAAATATCCTGCTGGTTATGGCGACTGAACTTGTGCTACATTTTCTGGTTGGCAAGCACACTAACAGATATACCACCACGCATCCAAACACCAAGTCATGCTGGCGTAAAGGGCAATGAGCGAGCGGACCAACTGGCCAGCAACGCACCAACGTATGTGCGAAGAAGCATGGGCAGAGCAGATATCATCAACGCTGTACGGACTGGGCTAGTGGATAATGACGAATCTCTGACACTAACACGACTGCGTGACATGGGAGTGAAGCATGGTGAAGTAAGTCTATGCCGCTTTCGTTGTCGAGATAAGAGACTTTAGAACCAATTTCTCAAAGGAAACAATTAGTAGAAGTATCTTCGAGTGGCTACTGCGTCGAAAGCCTGAGCACGCATGGGAATGCTCAAAGTGAGGTTACGTCGATTGTGATAATATAACATAACATACTACTACGGCTCAAAAGAATATGTTGGTGATAGTAGAAAGGACCCTTTTCCACACCCTCAAGCTTAACGGGTATATAGGGCTAGACCTAATGTTTATAGACCAACCGGCACTCAGTGTGTTGATGTGATCAACATCATCTTAACTTTTCCGGTACTGCCCCCCCCCCCTCCCTCCACCATTTTTTTAAAAGATGGGTCTACGTATTAGCCAGTGTCAATTTTGAAGAAAAAGAAGAAAATATGCTTCGATAAAGGTTTGAACTCTAGACCTTTAGGCCGACACGCGCGCGTCTCTCCGCTTACTACCGCTGCTCCATTATTTGTCATAAAGTATCTAAAACTGGCACCATCGTGGTGTCCTTGTAGCGTGAATGCATGTGACCGCGCATGTTAACGAGCCTGAATGTCCTTCAGCGAGTGTGTGTGTGTGTTTTAGATACCTTCATTGATGGGTACAAATATTGTCTCCCCATGCCCAGTTCAGCTCTATGTGTTATCCATTGTTGGCCAGGTCGCCGGCACAATCCACTTTCCCCCGGGGGTACCACCTTGAGTCGTTGTTCCCTTGTTCTTCTGTCCGCCGTGAAACACTGCTGTATGAAAGACGTCGTAGAGAAAGCTGGTTTGAAGCCCACCCAGGCGTGATGGATGTGCAGTCCCAGGCTGCCAGGCAAAGTTCATCTCACAGATGATCACTTGCCTTACGCTGAGGGTAGTCTCCTATGTATATTAGTTTAGTAGTTTTATTTCCGTCGGCTCTGTGGCTAAGTCGACGCGAACGCTTTCGTAATGCCGGGATACCGGGTTCGATCCCAGCTGCGGGCCATGCACCTTGCGTTGGTTTCGACAGAAGTATCAAAGAAGCCGACCGTCCAGTGAGCAATGGCAAACTACTGGGCCTAAATTTGCCTAGAAAAACCACACAAACAGCCAGGGGCGATTAGGGTTGGTTTTGCAACTTCCTGTAAAGGATAAGCAACTAACCTTAGTTTTCTTTTCAGTAGCCATCAAGGTGTATCGGCTAGACGTTCGCCTTAGGCCCGAACGTCGTAGATTCAAATCCATATCGAGTTTGATTTTTCCTTTTAAAAATAACCCAGCCCAACATGGTTACCAGATAAAGTCTTGGGAAGTAAATGCGGCCGGTGTGAGGTGTCCTACATCATCCCGATTAAGAAAAAGATTTAGTAATATATGCCCAGCTCTTCTAATAGAGTTGGGGGAGGGGGGCAGTTCCTTTGCTTTGCAGACAATAATCTAGTCCTAATTTTACGCATGCTGATCGACACAGGTTTTGGGAAAAGATCCCGGGGTGGGGAGGAGAACTTTTTAGAGCAACGGAGCTCAGTCTTTGGGTGGCTACCCCCCCCCCCTCCCCCACCCCCTCCTTTAGGGGGCGAACGGTTCTTTCAAGGAGTCGCCTAAGACCATCGAAAGGACACATATTCACTGAAGTTATGAAGTAACAACTAAAATAATCAACAGCAACTGGTGACCCAACGACATTCTATGTTATGGGACTATGATGTTGATGATGATTGATGATGATGATGATGATGATGACGACTCTTTCGAGGAATATGTATCAACCTTTATAGTATATGTACCTATAAATTTAATATAAAATACCTTCATACTGGACAAGTCCGAAGGCCAAGATAAGGTTGCGGGGTTGCTGTTTTTCTGTTGGGGCAAACTAGCATTTTTACCTGCATAGTCTGTAGAGACAGCACTAGCAATGTACGCTCGTATAATGTATGTGTGTGCGCGCGCGCGTCAGAGGCGCAGTGAATGAAAATAAGTTGAACATAAGCGCTCCGTCCCCATCTTTATCAGCAAGCAAGGCTAACATTTCCGGTGGTACCAGTAACTGTCTGATTGTAAATCCGTCTCGCCTTTCCCCTGAGTGTTGAGAGTCGAAAAGACCATCTTTAACACCTCGCAGTTACAAATGAAATTAAAGTTTACCTTTTAAATATCTTGTGCCAGAGTTTTTTCAAGACTTGTTTTAAACATATTTTTAATAACTTAAAACGTCAAGCACCAAACGAGACTGTTGTTTCTACGACTTCTACATTGTTGTACCAGCAGAGGATCTGTGTTCTCCAGGAAGCTAATGGGCTTTGATTGAGCGACAAGAAAACGGGTCAAAGCTTAACAAGGCTGAACAAATCTGGACATCAACGCCAGTCAAACGAACAAACAGCATAATCACTGGTTGATCGGCAGATTTCATGCTCTGTCGCCTTGACGGTAGCAGTGTCTCGCTCTGCCGTTAAACTGTCTGGATGTGGGTTGAAAAGAGTCCTTATCAGCACAGGATTGCAGGTTACACTTGGCTGGTGACGCCGTTACGGGTGACTTAATTATAACTTCCTTGAAGGTTGAACGAGGTATCTGGGATCTGCCTGATTGGTCTGACGTTCCGGTTGAGATTTTCTTAATCTTTGGGTGATAGGGTTAAGATAGTCGCCCAGATGAAAAACTAACTGATCCATTGATCAGTAAAATTGTTTCAGCCCACCTTTAAAAGATAAAACACCAAACGCAAAGTATATCAGCAAGCTTCACAATATAACAAACACAAAAAAAAAAACGTTTACGTTGTGGTTATGCAACTTCATCAGCACATACATAAATAAACAATATCACACAAAAATACAAAATCACTTAGCCTAGTATCTCGAAGCAGCTAGGTCGATGTCTTGTTAGTAGACTGACGAGACACGTGAGACAGGAATAAACCGCAATCTTCATTTGTTTTTTGTTTCTGTATTTGGTTATCTGTTATGTGGACCGCGATACAATTGTCTCTGTTTTGATGGGCTCAGGGATAAAGAGTTTGAGGGACACTGTTGTCGATAACATTTCATTGCTGAGGGAAAGATGAATGCCTGAAAGAAACGATTGTAAGACGGGCCTGCGTACCCAATTTGTGACCAGAAAAAAATAACGGTTTGTTTGTGCGTTTTCTCGAATGGGTTTTCTTGGGGGGGGGGGGGGGGGAGAAGAGAGAAAGTATCGAAGTACATGTGCTTGAGAAGCGAGAAAAAAAAAAAAAACAATCTGCACACAGATACACTAGATCTGTAAAAGGGATAAGCACGCAAAACTCAAATTATGGAACAAGACAAAAGTCCAGAAATGGGCGAACAGCCAGATACTTCAGCCAGAGTTTACAGTCAGCAAACGCTTCAGGTAGGTAGGTAGTTGTACCCCACCTGGAGATGACAAACACCCAGTGACACAAAGTGCCACCACGCGGATGAGGATCACCCATGGAGAGGGCCTGGAAACCCCATTCAGTCGTGAGGCCATATATTTATGTGGGGGTGGGGCTTCAAATAACTAAAAATTGCATCCCACATGGGGACCACTATTACTATCATATTAGGAAGAAAAAAAAAATCGTTGGTTCTTTCAATTGTTCGTCGGCAGGATAGAACCCATTAAAAAATATTATCTTTGACATATATCATCAGGAATAGATTGAGATTTAAAACAGCATTAAATGAACTAAAAGTTAACTAAACCATCACCAGGGGAATGATGTCTTAGTTTCATGGTGTATTGATATTTCACCTGCCCAAATCACGTCTTTGTCTGCTGCATGGCTGGGCCTTCGGAACTTTTCTCATCGGCCTATCGTTTTACCTTTTCGATGCTTGCAAGGCGATAACAAATCGGGTTTACAAAAAAACATATATAGTATTATATATCCAATTTCATGGGAACAGCGTATTTGGGCTATGCCTAACCAATGGCTGAGTCCGCTGTACTGTCAGACGTGAAAGGATGGTGTCGCTATGTGTCACGTCCCTGGGCTGCATAGGACTGTTGCAGGTCTTAGTCCGCATCTTCAGCCAACCTTCCCCTAGAAAATGTTCGATATGTAGTGATGGGTGAGCCTTTCCTTCCTGACAACGGGCATGTATGGAAGTCATTTATCTGTGTTAGGGATTGGTTTAGTTTGGTTTTATATTATCTCAAATGTAGACTACTTCAATGGTAATTTGTGACATTCTTCTTGGGAAGCTTCTTGTTCTTGGAGGAAGTCCTGGGGCTTGGTCTTCTTCTTCTGATGAGGAGGTCTGATGGGGCTGAGTGTTCTTCTGGTTGTTAGTCGGGTTTGCGGAGGGGTAGGAGGCTGATTCTTCTGCTGTGAGGAGGTGAGGAGGGAGGAGGAGAGGCTCTTACGTGGGAGGATTCTTCTTCGGGGATTCTTCTTCTGAGGAGATGGATTCGGAGGTGAGGGGCTTCCTCTTGAATGAGGAGGAGTAGGCTTCTGAGGCATGATCTTCGGAGGAGTAGGAGGAGTTCTTCTGCTTCTTCATTCTTCTTCTTGCTTCTTCTTCTTCTTATTCTTCTCTCTCTTCTTACTTCTTCTTCTGTTTCTTCCTTCTACTCTGCTTCATTTCTCTTATTATTGGTAATTATTATTATTATTTAAAATGTAGCCTTTACGCACAATGAAGGCTGGCTTCAGTGTATCTAATGACGCATCAATGAAAATCATATAACGATATAGCGTTGGTTGCGACCCCCGAAACCTTCAGCTTATTATTACGCACTTTAAATGAGGCTAGTGTCTCTTGACCTCCGCACCCTTCTAGTACTTTCGACTAATGTAAACAGTCACCCCACGATCCAACCGGCCGCAACCACCACCCCTCACTCGCAGCCTCCAAACTTCTCCTTACATGTTTCTTTTGCGTGTTACAGCCAAGGTCACGTCTTGTCCGTAGTTTCTTGTATCACAGTACTAAAACTTTACGGAAGAGTGCCTGTCTTTTGCTCTGTTTTTAACATTGCAAGTAGGGCCTTGTGTGTGCTACAGAACACCGGTGGCGGGTGGGTACATAAGTATCAGACACTAACCGCCTTGAGCAATGTAAAGGCGTAGAGAAAACAAACTAAGGGCTACCTAATCGCAGTTGCCAAATTTAGGGCTAAAACCTTCGTAAGTAAAGTATAGGTAAAGATACTCTTTCTTTATCGCTTTTTTGGCGTATTCAGGTGTAAATGGGAAGAGCGCCGCATATTTGTAACAGACCAATCGGCTACTGGGTGAGGTGACATGTGGTCTCAGCATTTACGCCAGCTTATTATGTATTTGAGAGCATGGACGTGCGCATCATAGTACCCATTTTAGGCTGGGTCGACCTGTGCGACGGGCGCCCCATACCATAATAAAAAATCAAACGCAGGCCATTAAGCATTTGGGTTTCGATCACAGTGCTTGGAAATTACGAGTCGGTGGACTCGCAACGCCGAAGCCAGCGGACTGCCCCTAAAAGCCTTCATAACGGAGAAGCAAATTTGAAGGGATGGTGAGGAGGGTGACAAACATATGCAGTTTGAATGGTAACCTCGCCTGTGTGGATTTTAGAATCCCATTCTGTCTGGGACTGGGCAAGATACCGGACCTACTGCAGGTAAAGGTTAATTAACCTTTTCCTAGCCTTCTGCGTATTGGGACTAAAGGGCTAGGATCTAATTTTTTATATGACCAGTGCGAACACTTGATGGGTGGGATGTGGTCAGCTTCACGACGGGCCACCTCTTACTTCGTCTCCTGGCGGGACTGGCTCCTGGGTACATTATCAACGGCTGGGTAGAACAAGAATGCTAGAAGGAGTAGGATGAAGCACACTAAAGACACTATAAAAATCGAAAGGCACGTTACCGGGCCGGGATTAACCTGTAAACGCTCTAAATGGCCTCGCTCTGGCCGATGAGGCTTACTTATGATAGCATGCAGATGTGGGTAAAAGGCTCTAATGACTACAGTGGGTATAGGTCAAAAACGTACTGTGAATTATAGCACATATTTGGTGGAAAGACTCTAATGGATAATATAAGAGGTAATTGCAAAACTAAACTATATGATACGTAGTAATTTGGTGTAACGACTCTAATGGATTAAAGATGGAATTGCTACATCACACATACAAAAAGTATTGGGGGGGGGGAGAGAATTTATACACTGAATACTGGTGCTCAGGGGGGAGGGAGGGTGAGAAAAAAAAGCAAACGGGGTTCTGGGAGGGATTATTTCCGAGCGCTCTGAATGGGAAGCACAGAGGCTAGATGTGCTAAATCAGGTTGCAACTGAGTGCTAGTTAGCAGCATGTCCACTCTTTGTTGGTTAGCAACTCGAATGATAGCGGGACGGGGTCATGGTGTGGTGAATGTCACGAGTGCAGTAATGTCATTTTTTATATTGACTGACTGATTGTTTAACTCTCACCTGTCTGATTGATTGATTATTGATTCCAAATATTTTACACTCCCCCCGCACCCACGATCCCAACTCATCTTTTTGCTTTGCACATTTCGCCTTGTAGCCTGGCTGTTTCTTATACTAGGGCACTGCTCTTCTGCGGGCTGATTTTTGTACATCTGAGCACAGATGCCGGCATATCCATTTTATAGCTTTGACATTTAAAAAAATTAAATAATTACTGGCATTGTGCCGACTACTGTTCCTAATTCTTCATTTCTTAATCTCTGTTTCTTCTTGGTTTTTCCCGCAGCATTTCTCATACATCCGCATTTCACATGTATAATTTTTATTTAGTTACAGTTTAGTTGTTTTTTGCAGGTAAATTGATCTATCTGGGCATTGATAGCACAAAAGTTCGGCATCCCTCCATCCATTAAAAAAAAAAAAAAAAAAAGCGAGACGCACTTTTGAGACTTTCTACTATCGCAGGCGTCCAAAGTTGGCTACCGATATGAATACATTTATAATCCTAGCTGTATGTATGGAAGTTTAAAAAAACGTAACGGTCCTTTTCGCACGCGCTTTAGGCGTATAGGGCATATATGTCTAGACCTTCTATTTTTAAAGTAAACCAATTCAGCACAAGATGGGTGATGTGGTCAGCATCACGCCGGGCCGCCTTTACTTCCCAGGGACTGCAATCAGTTACCCACTGCAAGGCTGGTAGACTGTTTTGGCCTTCTGAGTTCTTTCCCCTCCGCCCCCTTTCCCCCCCCCCATCTCCGGGGTTTTTATGTCGGCAAATCGCGCCATACTATGTAATTGGCACTGGCCTATTACCATACGCAAGATAGCTACATGAAACTTTCGTCTTAAATGTTAGAAAAATCTTGTCTACTAAAATGTTTTCCCGTGGATTACATCTAAAACTGCGGACTTGTCATCGAAACGCGTGACGCGTTGTTGTGGAGTTTACGACCACACTACCCGAGGGGTGAAAGGTGCAGAGCACTGATTCCACGCCACGAGGCTCGGTGTAATGCGGGACAAAAAGGGTGGTTTCGCATACAGGCTTTTTCGGGCATATGGCTTCAGCAAAGAAGATTGATGTTTGGACATCATTTTTTCAGATGAGATTGCAGCCTACCTAGTGGCTAGCAAGGTTCTGTGATTGCTTTTTTTTCCGTCCTTCACTGGTCGGTGTGTCTCGGAGATTCACGTCTTTATATAGCCTGTCTTCTTTTCGCTTTCATTGAGTTTTATGGAATTTTCTATCTTATGTATCCTTACTCTACCCTACCTTCTCTCTGCCTGCCTTTAGAGTGAGTTATGGTCAACCTAACCATGGCGAGCAGCAACGAACGTTAGTTCCCCTGTAGGGCTACAAAGTGCCACCACTTGGATGGAAAGGAAACCTTATTCACTGTTTCGTTAGAAGGGTATGGGGGGTCCCCGAGGCGGGCCGAGTGAGAGCTTTTTTAAAACAAAAAAAGAATTATGTAAGCGACTTCGCGTTCATAGATACTCTACTGGAGATTTTATATATATATTTATATATATATAGCCAGTTTTATTTAAGAACTCACACTAATACCCAATTGTTCTATTATAGAGACCCTGACCTAACACCAGTTGTTTCCCTTTCACAAAGCCACCACAGAATAAATTTAAAAAAAAAAAAATAGTTTACGAGAAACTATAATAACTCTAAAAAAGGAACTCCATTGTGTCGCTTTGCAGAACCACCATATATAATTTTTTTATTCAAAATCTAGTTTATCTGAAAACCCTAATAATTCCAATTTTGTTTACTCCCGTGCAGATCCCAGGCACGCATCACGCGTTAATAAATAGGATGTAAATAGTCCCTTTTATTTAGACGGCCATACTAACACAATGTTTATGTCAGTATTTTTTTGTGTGAACGCATGTAATTGTAAACTTATAATTGAAACCAATTATCTCTTCTCAAATCACAAGAGATGATATAAATGAAATAAGATTCTATCCATTTTTACTATGAACTCTATTCTGAACATCAATTGAACTGAGCTTTCTACCCACCAAGAAATTTACATCCCACAAGCGATAACACTCCGATAGCACAAAGTGCCTAGTCACACACACCACATCCATTGCGGTATGAGAGATGCGCCGTGGAGTAGTCCCAGAAACCAGGCGTTCAGTAACCATTTTGGCCATTATGTATGGCCTGCCTATATTGCGGCCGCCTGGCAAACGCCAGAGTACGGCTTCAAATGACTGAGAAAAAATTTCGTCCTAAAAAGACGAAATTAGTTAATATAACTACATCAATTGTTTCCGCTTTGTCAACCTCTCCAATAAGGGACAATAAGGTAACTGTATCATTCTAAATTTTGACAGTTGGCTAACTGATGAGGTCCAGATATAGACTCACAATAGCTCGATGTTACGCCACCCTGGCCCATGGCCAAAGCGGTCTTTTCTAACGAGCCTTGATTGACGAGTTCTATTTCTCGAGTGGTCATATGTTTGTTCTGTCCTGCTCGTGATCAATTGCCTTGGAATAAACTGGGGCTAGTGCGTAGTAAGTGTTCATATGGTTCACTCCATGATAATGTGGCCGTACAGCACGGTTCTTACGATTCTTTTCTCAGAAATTGGTGTCCTGTCGATTATTTCATGTACTTTCTATAAACTGGCTTCAATGGCAAATCTGATTACCAGATGAACAGAAAGGTAGTGTTTCATTTTTAGTATGCGTATGTCACGACGCTTGCAGGCGTTGAAATAGTCATTTCGCTGTACTTATTATATATATAAATAAACACCAGACTATGTATTGACTCGGGCACTGCACAGTAAGGAATTAGAAGTAAAAAAAAAAGATGGAAGTGGACACAGCTAGACACATAAAAATCGAGGCTGTAGTTACCGCGTGGCCGGGAATCGAGCCTGTCACCTGTCTTTATTCTTTCTTAGCTCTTTTTTTAAAATGGGAAAAAATCCGGCAACGTCAGGACACTGAATCCACGACTTACAGTATCCATAATGCGAGCCTCTAGCCGCTGCACCTACGGCTGTTAGGGTGAGCTCTTATTTAACAGCATTCTAGTTGTATACGCAGGGTATTCTAGTATTTGTTTCTTCCAGATATGGCATCCTTGCTGCTGGGCATACACTCAAGGGCCTCCTATACCAGCAGCGGGCTAGGGCTAGATAGTAATCAGTCACTCATTATGCACCATAGACGCTGTTATCAATTTACTATTTGTCTATATACGAAATGTGGAATGATTTTAAATCACTGGAAAGATCACCGACAGTAAAAGGCAGGTGAAGTTATCAAGAGAAATGATGGGTTGATGCTTATAAGCAGGCTTGGGGATATCCATCGGTGGAATTGGATTCAGAGCCACGGCAAAAATCCGAGATCTGTCGAGTATACTTGAACGAATACACGGGGAAATCCTAGCTGGCAAGACTACTTGATTATGATGATGATACATGATGATGATTACAAAATGTGTGGCTTGTCAATCAGATAGCTTCAAGACGGGTTATGCGAGTTTTTGCACACGGCTTTACTTACCTGAGAAAAATACTGGCCGCCATCTATCCTAAGGTATGATGTAGGAGTGTATGGGGGGGGTCGGGTGTGTTTGTTCTTGCAGGGAATATGGTCAAGGCGAAGCCTTTATTTTGTGCTAAATCTTTGCTGATCTTATATATTATTGTCATGTAGACCGTAGCAAGTTGAGAACGTTCTGTTCAGTGTGTCAGTCCTGGGCGGAAGGATGTAACCACTGAGTAATAGTCGCAACCCTCTACCTTACATTGACAACATCTGCCACATGCTTCTACAGTTGATTTTTTTTGTTAACTTCTCTTAACTAAGTCCGGGAGGGAATCCGCATTACATGGTGCATCGTTATCATGCAGTGGTTACGGGCATGTAATCTCTTATACCTCTTCAAAAACAGACACTACATGGTTATGTTAGTAGGGGGCAGATGGAGGTGAAGCGTCGTGAGTAGCAAAATAGATTGAATAGCAGAAAGCAGATTAACTGGACAGGTCTAGGCATGCAACTTGTCTCGCAGCTCGATTGGGGGCAAATTGACAACGAAAGCGGAAGAGGAGAGGGGAAGGAAGGAGGGACACGGTGCAAAGGGTGGAAGGGGATGCTGACGAGGCATTCAGTAGGCGCAAGCTGGTGAGCCTGCAGTGACGCGCATGTGTTACGGATGATGATGATCAATGATGATGTTTGATGATGATAGATTATCTTCATTGATTGTTGGCGTTGATAGGATTCACTGAGAAACCTGAGAACAGTGTAAACAAAGATGTTTTTACATTGGATCATTAAGCAAAGACGACCTAATACAAGGCATGTAGGCACAGGCGCGCCGTCACGTAAGGTAAGCATGTGAGGGTCTTTAATACCGCTCGCCCCATGCCTTAATTGTCTACGTAGAATTGAGGAGGCGGCTACGAAGAAATCCCGGTCGGCAACTCCTCCCCGCGGGCCGTTTTTTTGCCAAGTTCGTAGGGCGGTGGTGGGTGGAGGGGGGGGGGGGTCACCCACACCCTAACCAAGCGCCTTCTTCTACGGTTTGACACAACACAGGGGGCCACACAAAATGTGTTGAGGCCTGATCCCTTAAGCCTCTCCCCAACCTCCGCCCCCATCGCCTCGACCCGACCACCCTCGAGTTAGATAAGACAACATGCAGAGGTACCCCAGTACGCACGCGCGCATGCATCTTTTTCTTTCCATAAGACCTGTGAGAAGCCTGGACAATTAGCTAAACAAGCGAAACAGCGGCATCAAATGTCTTTTGGAATACGAAATGTTCTACAGACGGGTTCTTAAGAATTTCATACGTACAAAATAGAATAGAATGCATCCATGAACTTTCAAGACTTGGGATATTGAGGGAAGGTTGGGTCTATTAAATTACGATATAAACACAGATAAACTGAAATATTTTGGTCACTTAAAACGTCTAGCGGAAATTTTTGAGGAAAAACACGGAGGCTCGTTATATGCCTGGGAGAGAGAGGAGCGAGGAAGGACTAAAGAGAAGATGGGTGCTATGGATGTTTCGGATGATCTCCAGATTGGTGTATCGGACGTGCGAGTACATCTTTGGCTTTGTTCGAGGAAGGCTTAAACACGCTTGATATGTATAACAGTGGAAAGTATGTTGCGGATATCAATACTTAAAGGAGTCGCTTAGTGAAGGTATTTTATCCTAGACTGCGATGGAAGCCTTTTGTAATGAGAGTTCCTGTATTCAAGAAAAAAAATCTACGCACCGATAAAAATTTTGACCGGCTTCGACCAGCATATCGGTCCCAACATCCTATTGCAATACTAGAGTGTGTTTGGACGATTTAGCGATTGCCATCGTGCAATAGCTCATACGAATTTGGGCGTAGCAGCACTGTTAACAGCGCACCGAGCATCTTCTCCTCAGAGTTTTGTGGGGAGGAGGGGGGCGCATATGCATGGATATACAGCTACAGCACTGCAGCGGTTTTTAAGTATTCAAACTAGGGCCTGTACCGAATAGTGATTTTTAGCTATTCGGTACGGCGCATAGTTTGAATACTATTTCGGCTGATAGATACTGAACCAACTATTCGGCAATACAATACGAATAGTGGATCATCATGCATCAGGGTGCTATTGGCCGAGTGGAAGGCATGGGCGACTATGCCTCGCCCCAGATCTGCATCATCCTGCATGTCATGTTTTAGTTCGTGTGCTGATAGGCACTCCATGCTGCTCATGCAACAAGACGTCAAGGTAATCTTATCTCGTTGTCTTCGCTCTATCTCCTCCTTTCCACATATTTGTCCAGTGAGTCGTACTCTAAAAAAAATAAAAAACGTATTCAATTTTCCTTTCATCATATAGCATGGTCCGAAAAATGATGGACTGTCTCATTCTGATTGCTGTGAGTATTGTGTTCGGGCTCGCCGCCATTAATCAATAACGCTTGGTTGCTTTTTTTTGTTTAGGAGGGGGGGGGGGGGTGCTGTCTGGTATCTTTATAGCATTGTTCTGCTCAACATTCAACCCCTATCTGAGGCCATCGAGAAATTGTTTGGGGCCTTGTCTACCAGATTGTCCAGGACTTAGTCAGCCATATGTTAAAATGATGTATGTTGCAAAAAAGCGAAAAGAAGCTTTTTATTCTATAACCTTCAATTGACAAAGATATATTTGCACAGCGATGTTCTTCATTTTATAAAATGGCAGTTTTTAGTTTGTCCTGTTGCTTGTTTCTTATTTCGTATACTGCATCTTCCATCTGATCCATGTTCCCTAACCTTTAAATTTCAGGGGGCTTGTCGCGGCAAATGAAACTGTTATGAACATTATGTACACATTTAGGGAGATAACAATTTTCTTTGATAGCCTGATCTATATACTTCTTTCTTGTCTTTTCTCACTATTTCAAGAACTGAATGTCATTTCTTGCCCTTGCCGTGTATATTAAAATAGATTCTTTATAAAAATAAAAAAAATCTATGATATATCAATATGTACGCTGAATATTTTAGCTTCATACAAAGATGTATTGATTCAAAGAAATAGTTAAATATTATTAACTAAAACATGTTCATGTTTTGGCATCCTTCATCGCAGTCTGTGGTAAATATACATTGAAACTGAAGAGTAATCTCTTATTTTATAACAAGGAACAATAAAACTTGGAAAGTTTTTAATTGTCTCTACTGACAAGCTTATTAAGTCCCATGAAAGGACATTTTTTTTTTTAGAACCAATTCGTTCCATGTTGTCAGTAATAAGGCAGCTTCTTGTCATCAGCTGACATGTATTTCCAGCTGTTACGAAAAGACGTTCACTTTGGCACGATAGCCCGTAGTGGTGGCGGACAATAGATAACGCTTGACAGTCTTAGACGCAAGGTGGGAAATCTTGGATAAGTTTATTTTTCACGCAGTCCAGTAAACGGGTTAAGGTAACGGGGCAGCTATTCGTTATTGCGGCCGTGGACTTCCAGCAACTATGTGAGCTACGAATATCCGAATTAGTTTTAGGTTCGCACTATTTTCGTCCCCGAAGCGATACGAAGCGAATATTCGTATCAAGCCCTAATTCAAACATCCAGGCATAGCAGTGATTACAGCTATAGACTGAGGTTTGAGAGATTTTGAAAGCAATCCAGCATACAAGTCCAGTACCTGGCAGGCATCGGACTTTTCATCTTGTATGAGCCGTCTATCGAAATAGGTATAAATGTCTGGGTCAAGATTTTGCCCGCGGTGATAATAACTGATTGCGTTACTAAATGGGAATGCAGGAACTTGCCAAAGTTAGTATAGGGTAAAAAGCTTAGGAAAGAAGTCTCTGATCTGGGATGATTTTCTATAGCAACAGAATGGCAATGCGACAGAGTCAGTGTATTTATGATAGTAAATGGATATGTTTTCTCAAGTGGCAGCTAACTGCTCTTTATGGGGCACTGGGGACAACCGATTAAAGAACGGTGGTTTGGGAGTAAAGTGAAAGTGGTATACCTTGATGCTTGGCGGCTACATATATGGGGACTGTACAGGAGCACAGGTCTTTATGCCTATCTCGTGATTCTGTGCTTATCGTTGGTATGAAAGGCGAATTGTGACTGCCTATGTCATAATGTTCTTCATAGAAGCATTGGAACGGATTCGCTAGCCGTATTTGTTAGAGTACTTGGACTTCGCGCGACCGGTTGTGACGATACTCGCTTCTGGTCCCGTGTTCAACCATGGGGTTGGTCGAGAAAGCCTACATCTTCTCCGGCAAAGGGCTAAGCAGCTTCATAGGTTTCTGGTATATAAAAAAAAATATTTAAAAAATTTGGCAGAGGCACATATTATGACTAGGGGGCATGTAGATAGATTGTTTTCATACTAAAATGAAGGTGGTGGGCTTAACAACATCCAGACATCAACAACACTGTTTGAGAACCTGTGTAATGAAGTTGCTGTTGGCAGCCAAGCCGTAGTTGTACAAACGGGCGCTTATTAATTTATTAGATAAGTGTCGCTTTTTTCTTTTTTTCCAAAAAAGCAGCTAGCCTGTCAAACTTGCAAACAGCACGAGCGTACACCGCCACAATAAAGACGCATCCGACTTTCTCACACAACGGTGAGCCATTCCGCCCCACTGGCATGCAAGACGTCCTCGATGTGTATATAAAAAAGTAAGTATTCTCGGGCTTTTCAACTAGCGCGTAAAACTAGGAACACCCTTTCTGCGCATCGGGCTATATGGGGCAGAGCGTCCTATATTTTTTACAGTACCATCTGACCGAACCTCTGTGGGTAGATGTGGTCAGCATTACGCCGGCTGTCTTACTTTCCCAGTGACATGTCCCATCCTGGTACCCATTTAGGCTGTCGACTGCGACGTCCCTATACGCTCCGTAAAAATCCACGCAGCCTGCAGTGGGTTTCGATCCGAGGTATGCTAGGCTTACGAGTCGGATCTCGCAACGCTCTTAGGCCACGACGCCGCTGTTGGCTAACATCGCGCGTATAAATCCTCACTGTTTGCAGACCGTTCATGACGCTTGTCGGCTTTTTACCTCACTGTCACGAGAGCTGGGCTGTGGTATTGGTTATAATGTAATCTGCTTCCAACTAGTCCATAGACATCCTCTTCCGGTACAATCTGTGATGTCCATAGCCGTGACGTGACATTCACCCTCGGGCTTAATTGTTCTGAATTTAAAAGATGTCGGCTCCTCTCTGGGACGCTTGACTGGCGAGGAGTTACGGCTAATGACGTAAACTGAATCGATGGTCATTTACAAATTCACACGGAAGACATTGGCGACAACATTACTACGGGTAATAATCTTCTTCATTAGAGGAAGTTTTAAAGAGGTTCTTCTCTTTTACTTGCACCCCTCCTCCTTTAACCTCAGTTTAATCAGTCTCCATATTGTTTATTATTTTTATATTAAACTTTTCAATTCTTTATCAGTTGTTACTTTCTGTTTTTTTTTTTAGGTTGACAGACAATCTTGTTCAAGGACAGTCTTGTTTTGGTTAAATTCAAGAACAGTAGGTCATTTAACAGTCACATTTTTCTTATATTAAAACTAAGCATACACACAGACACACAGACACACACTCACACACACACACACACAGACACACTCAGAAACACACACTCACACACACAGGCGCGCCCGCATGTTGGGCGTTTGGTAATAATGAGTGTAATAAATTACGAACGTCGACGGTGAAGCTTTGTGGTTACAAACGCGTTTTGTAATTCCGAAATAACCAGTTTAATTCAGTTGCAGGCGATGTGGCAGCAGTTAACTTTGCCTTGATCTTGAGAATAACACGGAGCTCCGACCATATAGTCAGCAATGGCAAACTACTGAAATCATTACCGACTAGTAAACAGCCAACAAATGTTGGTGCCAAGAGGTCTCGTGTTATGGATACGCATTGAAATTACGAACAGTTAAAGAAGATCCCTATGTGGGTTCCGAGGCCCCATTGTGGAGTGGGGGGGGGGGGGGGGGTTTACAAGAACAGACCTATTGTCTCTCCAACAAACGTTAGAGTCGACTGATTTAGGGTTTCCTTCGAAATCGGAGTGCATCTGCCCGATAGGCAAGGAACCAACAGTGTGCATACAGATATGTTACATTTGTAAAACGGATGTGTGCGCACCACTGAAGTTCTGGAACACGTCTAAAGTACAGAGGTGGATGAACGACCAGAACTTTCTGCCGGAGTTTACAGCCAGTGAGGAAGAGGAAGTGACAAGAAAAGCGATGTTATTTTGGTTCCCTTGTGCTAAACGTAATACACAGAAATCTAAAATTTTAGAGAATTCTTAAAGACAGTATAAGTGGGATTCATGTAAGTATTGTTGCCAGGTTTCTCTTTCCTGCAGCTTATTGCACATAAATTTTCATCTGCGGTTTTATTTTATTTTTTTAAAGAAAGACCTCGGTGTTTTTTCTTTCCCCCTTTATTATGGCTTTTTGATTTTTATTTTGGTCTTGCTTCAGTTGGCACCTTTCATATTGTCAATCTATCATGTGTCTATGGTTACAGTATATTCCTAGAGATGAATCACCAGCCGGTTCCTCTGATGAAAACCCTATCTCCGTGCTTGTAGCAACTACATTTAATTAAATCCAAGGCAAAGGTGTCATCTACAAACTTCACACACAAGTTAGGGTTGTTGCGTATCCTTTACAGGACGTTGCAGAACCAACCCCAGCAGCCCCTGGCTTTTGTGTGGTTTTTCTAGGCACATTTACGTCCTGTAGTTTGTCATTGCCTCTCGACGGTCGGCCCCCTGATACAACTGTCGAAACCAACGCAAGGCGCATGGCCGGCAGCTGGGATCGAATCCGGCACCCCGGCATTACGAAGCGTTCACATTGACTTAACCATAGAGCCGACCTCACACACAAGTACCGTTGATAAATTTTGCGCACACAAAAAGTACCGTTGACAAATTTCACACAAAAGTACCGTTGACAAATTGCACACACACATATATATATAACCCTTGACAAATATCACACAAAAGTACCGTCGGCATATTGCACACACAAGTAACCGTTGACAAATTTCACACAAAAATACTTTAAGATAATGGAATGGCCTCACCAGAGATTTTTCAACTACTCTGGTTGACAAATTTTGTTTTTATTTCTGTTGTAGATACACGTTTATTGATTTTCAGTCAGAAGAGAGCGCGATGATCTTATTAGTAGTGAAATTAAGATGTCGTAGTAGGCAACAGGGGCGCCGACGCCGACACACACGCGCGCACACACACGCACACACAAAACATTTCTCTGCCCCTGACAATTTTTATAGAATAGAGGCCCCGGGTAGTGGAGCGGCAGCTAAGCCTTGTTTAAGTGTGTAATGATGATGATGACGATGATGGTAATGATAATAATGTGATGAAAAGAGAAGACGACTGCGTCGGCTAAGCCTTGTCTAAGTACTTTGTAATAATACCAATATTATCATTTAGGAATTTACCAACACGTTTGCGATCCATTTTCTCCAAAACTTCTGTTAATCGGCCAATTCCTTTGATCTTTGTATCATCATCATCATCATCATCATCATCACCATCATCATCATCATCATCATCATCATCATCATCATCATCATCATCATCACCAAGTCAGCTGGCGTAGGCGTTCATGCATCTCCGCAGATCTCAGTCTTTGGTGTTATAGATCAATTCCACTGACGATATTCCTCCATGCCACTGTCTTAAGCCATCCCCGTCACTTCTCATGGTCTGCCTCTGCCTCTTCTACCAGTGATTGTATATCTTTTCCCACCACTGTAAATAAGTAGAAGGAAATTTTAGACACAGTAAATTTGCTAATTTCAAGTTCAAGTAAAATTTTTTGTTGGAGGGGGAGGGGGTAGGGGAGGGGGGGGGGCGTATCAAAACCCACTGCTAGCTGCGTGGATTTTTATCATGATATGGAGCGTCGTAAGTTGACCCAGCCTAAAATGGGTATCAGGATGGCTGTCCTGGAGAAATAAAGACGTCCAGAGTAATGCTGACCACATTACCCACCTCGTGCCGATGGTCTATAATAAATATAGGCTATCTTCCCGTATACCTGATACGCCTCAAGGCGTGAATGTGGACCTTTACTTACTTTATATTTAGGGCCCCCGGCAAAAGCCAGGGTGGGGCATCAAAGAACGAAAAATTGCATCCTACATATAGTTTAGTGGCTACTGGGTTTGACTTTATGACCATCTTTGCACTGCGTAGGCGTATCAGTTAGCGACCGAGTCGGCTTACTTTGCCTTAAAAAGTAAACAGTCCAGTCACTGTGTCCGCTGAGCGACCTGACAGTGCAAAGTTGAACTGTTTGGGCATTAAATATTGGGAAGAAAAAAGTGACATCTGTGTATTTTTTGGTGATTTGGTGAGTAAGTAACAAACAAACAAAAAAGTAAAGGACCCTTTCCCTCGCCTTTAGGCGTATAGGGCATATAGGGCTAGACCTATATTTTATAGACCAATCAACACAAGATGGGTGATGTGGTTCAGCATCACGCCACCCGCCTTTACTTCCCGGGACTGCACTCGATACCCACTCAAGGCTGTGTCGACCTGGGAGTCAAGGTCATTTTTCAAGAAAAGTCCAGCTCCGCCAGAAAGCGAACCCACGACCTTCCGATCCGCGGCGAGAGTCAAACTGCTCTGCCACGGTGACTGGTGCTTTGATTGTGAAGATAAAAGTGATAGCAGAGTCAGTTGCATGTTTGGATTGTATGTACACATTGTGTTGTGTTCACAACTGTACAGGTCGCTTCTAGATCCTTCGCTGGTGCGCATTAGCTTCAATCAAAGATCCACTCTCAAAGTAAAATAGGTGGAAAATGTCCCTCATCCGTCCTGCCCTTGTTTGCTTGGACTACTTTCTCCTGACTTAGGGCTAATTTTACCTGTTCCAGATGTTGAGATAGCTTAGGCAAACCAGCATAAAAGACATGCACACAGGAAAACGATCGATTCTGAAAACAGGCGAACCCGACAAATTCTAGGCCTAAAATATTTTCTTTCTCACGTTGGCACAGCCTCGTCGTCAGCGTCGTCTCCACGCCCGTCATTCGACACCTCAACACTCAACACACTCAATCTCCAGAGCGTCCTCGGTTGCCGGGCAACACAATGCGTGTACCCCCACTCCATTCTCAGCCCTCGGAGTGGTGCTAACTCGGCTGAAAGCTTCCCAAATCCCGTATGTTTGTTTTGGTTTTTAGCAAGGGAATAGTGTTCCTTACTAATGAGAACTGGGATCGTTTCGAATTTTTAATGGGACAACGTCTGCCATTTTCCCTCTACTAGAGCGTTTAAAAATTGAGGATCTCGTGGGCGAGCCGTTTATGACACTGACAAAAGAAGCTTTGAGAAACATTGTTGAACACCTGGACAACGTAAAGCAGAAAGGTAAACACACCAACGAGTGCTGACCAATGACTATAGAGTACATGGGTATCGATTTGTGATACATGTTGCATTCAACAGTTTAATGAATTTTATGTGTCAGCTCTAAAACATATGAAGCACAATAACCACCATAAATAAATGCAAAAGTGTTTTACTTTCAAACAGGCAATACACTAATGCTGCGTGTTAAAATGCGTAGCCAGATTTGTGCAGCATGCTCAGACCAACCATAAAATAATTAATTACACAGATTGTCTTGTTTCATACATACGGATAATAAGTGATCACATATCAAGCGTTGGCTGGGAGGGAAATAGTTATTCCAAAGTACGAGAAGTATGAATAAATAACAGCGTGGTGGAAAAAGTCCCGATTTTGACATGTGTCCCGGTCCTCCCACCCCCTCCCCCCCCCAAAAAAAAAAAAAAAAAAATTAGTTGTTTTGTAATATACAAGTTTAGGAATAAGCTGGAGAATAGAACATACTTCTTCTTCTTCTGCGTTCATCCGAAGATGTAATTTCGTTGTGTCCGTTTACAGCTGCGTTATTTGCACTAACACATCTGACTTCTGAAGGCATTTGTTGACCGGGCTAGCCTTCCCGGTGAATAGAACATATAATTGTAATTATTTTTGTAGACATTGAAGCATTTCATAGTTTCAGATATGATTACTGCCTGAAAACTGTTAATGGGAATATTCACTCCAGATTTTTTTTTTCCTTAGTGCAGTTAAAGAGGAGCGAATTATTTTTGTTTATATTTTGGCGACAGTGCACAGAACAGCGCTAAAGTAAAAACAAAGACAGCAGATACAATAGTTTGCTCACTTAGAAAGTATACGTTAGGACACCATACAAGGCAGACATCAAAATAAAGAGGAAGTAGATTCACCGTGTGGGTTCCGGGGTTTCACTGTTTGGAAAACAAGAACAGACCAAGTGTCTCTCCAAAATCATTCTTCTAATTGGGAGCTTCCTTTAGAATCGCAGGGCATCTGCCTGAAAGGCAAGAAACCAACAGT
>CAJHNH020001075.1:22500-25000 GCA_905116865.2 Candidula unifasciata | reverse complement strand
GGACTTGGGAGAAATTTATTCTTAAAATGAGGGGAAAAAATACACTCCTTCTACCGTATCATATTAACAACCGTAACCCCAACTGTCTTGTTACTGTCCTTTTCAGCTACACACACACACACACACACACACACACACACACACACACGCACACACACACACACACTAGACGCTCGCCCGTGGATCGGAAGCTCGTGGGCTCAGTTCCTGACGGAGTCGGACTGTTCTTCCAAGATGACTTTGGCTCGTTGGTCGGTCCAGCCTTGGGTGAGCATCATGTAAAACTCTGGAAAGTAAAGGCGGCCGGCGTGATGATGAGCACATCACTAACCGAATGCCGATTGGAATACAAATTATAGGTCTAGCCCTATATGCCTAAAATGTTTAATGTTATGTATAGCCCTATATATTATTATAATATATTTAATATATATATATATATATGTATGTATACATATATATATATATATATATATATATATATATATATATATATATATATATAGAGAGAGAGAGAGAGAGAGAGAGAGAGTTGCCTATGCCCTCATCTTTTTCATCCTACAATTACTCACACAGCAGCACTGAAGAGCGTTTATAATCCCTCCCTCGGGTCCCCCCCCCCCGCTTCCCATATGAACTTATTAAAAACATTAGCTAAAATTCAGGAACAAGGCCAAAGTCCAGAAGTGGACGAGCAACCAAAACTTTCCTCTGGTGTTTTCGGTAGAGTGAAGAAATCCACCCGACCTGATAAATCACCCAGCCACCAACTTCATGAAGCCCAAACAGGTCACATTACTCATGTCTTCCGCGTTCAGTATTCCCACTGTCCATTGTTTCTTTTCTTTCGTTGCTTTCTCAAAATTTTTATACCACACGGAACAATTTTATCATAAGAAACTCACAACCGTAGCATTGAATTTTTATGAAACATAATGCGAAAAGTCCGCAGTGGTATTTTAAATGTATGATAAAATACGACGTTTATTTCCTTTGCTACGCTCGCCGGCATTAAATTGTAGTATTTCATTATCTGCGTTCGACCCTTCTTTTCTTTAACAAAATCATTTACTTCTATGTATTTGCTAGATTCTTGTTCTCCCAGTCTTCACGCGCTTACTGCCCGGGGGAAGGCATTTTCTGTTCCTTGGCTCTTTTTTTTTTTTTTTATCGGAGTCCTAGAAACAACTGTTCAAACTTTTATTTGTATAATTGTAGTAAGATGGCTGAATGAATAGTTTCTATACTGTATATAAAAATCCGGGCTTGGATTACAGAAAAGGCTGGCCTACTTTTTTTTTTTTAAATTCAAAATGTGTAGGTTAGTTTATAATTAAAATAAAATAAAAATATGTTATATTAAGAATAGAAGTCGAAAGGCAATATTATGTGAGGGAATTACAGCATGTGACATTAAACTATTGTTTTTTTTTCTATGTGTTAGTGTTTATTTGGTCGGAGGATTTAAACTTAAGATTTTACAAAGAACTAACAAAGGTAAAAAGAGATAGTGAATGTTCATCTAGAAAATATAATGTGCCAAGTGGTTATTGTCTTCTTTTACTTGGAGAGCACAATAAAAATGTATCTAAAATCTTTCCTTTTTCACCTCCTCCACCACCATCTCCTGCTTCTTTCTCTTCCTTAACTCCCCCCCCCCCCCCCACCCAATTCCACAAGATCTACCTTACACACACACCCTCCCCCCCCCCTTTTTTTCTTCTTCTTCTTTTTCTTCTTTTTTATTTTCTTCTTCTTCTTATTCATTTTCTTCTTCTTCTTCTTCTTCTTCTTCTTCTTCTTCTTCTTCTTCTTCTTCTTCTTCTTCTTCTTCTTCTTCTTCTTCTTCTTCTTCTTCTTCTTCTTCTTCTTCTCTTCTTCTTCTTCTTCTTCTCTTCTTCTTCTTCTTCTTCTTCTTCTTCTTCTTCTTCTTCTTCTTCTTCTTCTTCTTCTTCTTCTTCTTCTTCTTCTTCTTTTTCTTCTTCTTCCTCTTCTTCTTCTTCTTCTTCTTCTTCTTCTTCTTCTTCTTCTTCTTCTTCTTCTTCTTCTTCTTCTTCTTCTTCTTCTTCTTCTTCTTCTTCTTCTTCTTCTTCTTCTTCTTCTTCTTCTTTACTTCTTCTTCTTCATCTCCTAGTTTTCTTCTTCTTCTTCTTCTTCTTCTTCTTCTTCTTCTTCTTCTTCTTCTTCTTCTTCTTCTTCTTCTTCTTCTTCTTCTTCTTCTTCTCTTCTTCTTCTTCTTCTTCTTCTTCTTCTTCTTCTTCTTCTCTTCTCTTCTTCTTCTTCTTCTTCTTCTTCTTCTTCTTCTCTTCTTCTCTTCTTCTTCTTCTTCTTCTTCTTCTTCTTCTTCTTCTTCTTCTTCTTCTTCTTCTTCTTCTTCTTCTTCTTCTTCTTCTTCTTCTTCTTCTTCTTCTTCTTCTTCTTCTTCTTCTTCTTCTTCTTCTTCTTCTTCTTCTTCTTCTTCTTCTTCTTCTTCTTCTTCTTCTTCTTCTTCTTCTTCTGT
>CAJHNH020001075.1:0-17500 GCA_905116865.2 Candidula unifasciata | reverse complement strand
CCTGTACCTGGTACGTTTTTGAGACTGAGTCAATCTGGGAGCCAAGGCAATTTTGGAAAAAGTCCAGCTTTGTCAGGAGCTGAACCCACGACCTTTGAATCCGCAGACGAGTGTCTAGTCGCTATGCCACCTCCATGTGACCATGGGGTTGTCAAGATATCTATATCAGTGTTTCTGTATATCTACACCCCCACCCTCCTCCCAAGTCTTTCCAGGTGTCACTGCTTGTTTTTTTCCACTTCAACTCTACTCACAATCTGGTTCAAAAATCGTCTTCTCCTTCCTTTTTTGTTTACCGGCTTCGGAAAAAATCCTGGTTGTTCGTCCATCTGGACTTTGGCTTTGTGCCAGGGACTGTGCTTTGCGTGTACATCCGTTTTGCTGGCTTATTTGTGTGCAGCTGGTTGTTCCTTGCCGCTCGGGCGGATGCACTCTGACTTCGAAGGAAGCTCCTAATTAGTCAACTGCTACTACATACTTGTTGGGAAGGCAGTAGGTCTATTCTTGTTTTCTCCACAATGGGGCACTGGAACTGATACAGGGAACTTTTAAAAAATGATAACTTTTCTGTAATAGTCTTTGGAATTTAGTCATTTGAAAACATTAAAAAAATTTTTTTTAAATTAACATGAAACATATTATTTGTTTAATGATAATAAAGTATATAAGCAATTATCAAAAAAACGTACTGTTTACTTTTTATGACATATTTTAACCTTTACGGGGCAAGCCGAAATGCACTGATTTTTATTAACATTAGCTTAATAATGATTTAATCATCAAAAACATAATAATTGTTTACTGCTTGTTGCCTAGTGTGGATGGAATAGTTGGTAATCTGGAATTTGATGGATGGTGCTAAGTGCGTAAAAATATGCGGTCTTTAGTGTCATCAGTTCATCTTCGTTTGGGCGTACTTTTCGTTTCAGCTATTTTTACGTATATCGTCTTTACTTTTAACATGTGTTTACGCAAAAAATACGAAGAGTGTTCCAGCCAACCAGATATCGAAAGAGATCGATAAAAAACTGGACGAAAGACGAAGATTGGAAATGTCTCCTAGGTGGAATCCATGGAAGCAGTTAATCTTCGGAGAATTTTGACGAAGAAAGGATGTTTTCTTGACTGAACACCATAGTTTTAGTTTCTTGGCCATACTTTATTGTCGTGTCCGTTTATTTTGTTAATTTTTGTGTGAACTTAGAACGACTTCGTATGTCAAGCAAAATATATTTAGAGAGAACAGCAGCCCATCTGTACTAAACGACTTTTTTTTCCCCTTGTGTAAAATATATTGGTATAGGTCGAAATAACACCTGCTCTCATACGAGGGACTCGAGTTTTCTTTTTTTTTTTTTTTCCTGATAAGGTCATGGATTTTTTCTCTAGCAATGCGCCCCTAAATCCTAAGGGGTTCTTTATTAATATCCTACCCTAGATGACGTCACAGGACAGTCCAACATTTTAGAGGGTGGAAAGACTGAGTTTCCCGGCTTTCTAATGCTTTTAACGACCCCAAAATATCTAGAACTGGCCCTAACCCCAGCCCACCTACGTCTCACTAGAGAGTACAGTTTAGGTCCCACGACTGCATGCAGCCTAGGTCCCACGACTGCATGCAGCCTAGGTCCCACGACTGCATGCAGCCTATCTACCACATCCTGAAATATTAGACTGTCCCGTGACCTTTGGATTTTCCCTGTTTGAAGTAGAATATTAATAAATCACTTCCTAAGGTTCAAAGACCCCCTGCCTACACTGTACAATTGGTAAATACATACAGTGTTTGGAAATTTGGAGTAGGCTAGAATAGTTTCTGCTCTGAATAAATTTGTTTTCCTTACATTAGATTTTTAGCCGCCATTTTAACAGTTCCGCACTTGCATTATTGATTATTTCTATAGTTCTGAAGGGGAGTCGCCTTGGGTTCGCTCCTTGGCGGAGCTGGACTTTTCTCAGAAATGACCTTGGCTCCCAGGTCGACCCAGTCTTGAGTGGGTACAGGGTGCAGTCCCGAGAAAGTGAAGGGGGCCGGCGTGATACTGACACATTACCCATCTTGTGCCGATTGGTCTTTAAAATATAGGTCTAGCCCTATATGCCCTATAGCCTTAAGGCGTGGAAAAGGGTCCTTTACTTTTGCTTTACTTAAAGTTCTGAAGAGAGAACAACTTGGTTTTATTGTAGCTGCTTTCATTAATCTCTGATATCATTTCAAAATTAACATAGTAGCAATTAAAGACATTGGGTGATATACTGGAATTTAAAAGGGAAAAAACAGTAAAGTAATTTTTTTTTAGAAAGTTGTAGATTTGTTAAACAAAAAAAAAAATAATGTGCAAGACGCCACAATAATATAGACGCTCGCTTGTGTATCGGAAGGTTGTTGGTTCGAGACCTGACGGAGCCGAACTTTTGTGTTGTCAAAAATGGTCTTGGTCTCCATGTCGATTCAGCCTTAATTAGTGACCAAGTACAGTCCTGGGAAGTAAAAGCGGCCGGTGTGACCATACACCTATCGAGTGTCGATTCAGCCTTAATTAGTGACCAAGTACAGTCCTGGGAAGTTAAAGCGGCCGGTGTGACCATACACCTATCGAGTGTCGATTCAGCCTTAATTAGTGACCAAGTACAGTCCTGGAAAGTTAAAGCGGCCGGTGTGACCATACACCCATCGAGTGTTGATTAGTCTATAAAATATTGGTCTAGCCATGTGTGCCCAATGAGCCCGAAGGCATGGAGAAGTGTCCTTTACCTAAATTATGTGCCTATCCACAAGGATGGACAGCTACAGCGTACAACTGTTGTCTGGAAATATTACATGGTGAGGCCTCTATCTTTTCCACGACAAGACTCTTATAGAATGTTTATATAACCAAGAGAATTGAGTTAACCATCTAAGAAACCAACAGTCAGCATAAAAAATCAACCAGGCCTGTAAAACGGATGTGCAAGCCCAACTCAAGTTCTGAAACAATACGAAATGTCAGAAGTGGACAAACAACGAGAACTTTCTGCCGCGTTTACACCTTGTGAACGCTAAGAAGAGGAAAATAGGAATGCTCACAACTTAACTCCCCAGTGTGACTAACTGTTAAAACTCCCCAGTGTGACTAACTGTTAAAACTCCCCAGTGTGACAAACTGTTAAAACTCCCCAGTGTGACTACCTGTTAAAACTCCCCAGTGTGACTAACTGTTAAAACTCCCCAGTGTGACTAACTGTTAAAAGAATAGGAGGTGCAAGAAAATGAAGATGATGATGATAATTGGTGAGAATGATAATGATGCTGACGTCAGCAACAATAACGACGATGTGACGATTGTTGATAATGATGACACAGAAGAAGCAGAAGAAGAAGAAGAAGAAGAAGAAAGAAGAAGAAGAAGAAGAAGAAGAAGAAGAAGAAGAAGATTATAATGATGAAGATGATGATGATGATGATGATAATGATGATGATGATGATGATGATGATGATGATGATGAGGATGATGATAATGTGAAAACGGACCATAATGACTAATAATATTATTATCATTATCACGATAATGTGCAAAATGATCGGGAAAAGAAACTAAAACAACCTAATATTTAAAGCCCGTACATTCTTATGAGCTGTCAGTGTCTCTTCAAAATAATTTTTTTTCACAAATAAATATAAAAATCATACAGTTTCATTTTCTCATATATAGCGTGCCCTTGAATGTATGCATGTGAAAATTAACGTCATTGCTACTTATTCAAAATAATAATAATAATAATAATTTTAACATAGTAAATTAGCTTTAATGTAAAATAATACACGAACAAGACTGTTTTAACACTATGTACTACATACGTCTTTCAAAATAACTGAACAATACCCTTAGAAACACATTAAGGTTTTTTTTCATGGCGACTTGCGTGAAAACAGGAGTCTTTTACTTAAAAGTAAGATTGTCGAGAACACATTAGTATGTAAGCTAATATGCAAGAAAATGTCAATGTTAACGAACAAACTGTATATGAGGTATGAAACCAAAGCATGGTTTGGGGGAGTATAGTACCATAAAACACCCGAAAGATAGTAACCGTTTGAGGGTTTACGAGTCTAGTTGAAACTCACTGGATCCACGCAGTGTAAAGACGCGCTGTCTTTCGATAGCTGACCGAATTATCACAATGTGCATTGCATTAAAGCAATATTATTTGGAGGAGGGACTGAAATCACACTTCGGATTTTACCGAAACAATCGAGCTTGAAGATGAAGATGATACCCTGGTCTGAGACATCAGTAGTTTGGTTCAAAAGTTTATCTGTGTACAGTTTTTTATGTTCGTCTGCTATGTGCATGTGATAAAAAGCGCAGAACCATTCAAATCAATCTCTGAGCAAGGTGACGATGATATCCTAATTTGTTAAAGCTAAAACTGATTTCAGATTATAGAGTTTCGAAGAGTTTTTCTTCAAGTAGAGATATCACCAGCTCTACTGCGAAGACGATATGGCAATTTAAGATAGCCGACGCTGATTTCAGATGTTTATTTATCAACAGCTTTCTATGTTAGTGTGCATATGAAGTGTTGAAGTGTTCTTCTTCAAGTAGAGATATGACCAGCTCTACTGCGACGACGATGTCAGAACTTAGTATAGCGGAAGCTGATTTTAGATGTTTATTTATGAACAGCTTTCTATGTTTGTCTACAGTGTGCGTATAATGGAAAGTTCTTCTTCAAGCAGAGATATGACGAGCTCTACCGTAATAACGATACCCTGATTTGGGACGGCTAAAGCTGGCTTCGTGTGTATGACCATCTTTCCTTCTTTGTATGCTCTGTGCCCAAAATGGAAAGTTCTAGGCATTACGTTCCTCTGCCAGCAGGAATATGTTCAGAAGAGCTGTTGGTGTAAAAATTGCTTTGGTAGGGATTTCCATTGTACAGGTCATACTTTGGTGGGTTGTTGCCTTGGGAAACGGCCTGATGTCATAAGTCCACTGTTGACTGATATGATTTATAATAACCACCAGCATCGTGGTGGTTTGACATCACTGGAGGTGAGGCGTCTTTGGACATGGTGAGAGGCGACATCTGCGCGTAGGAGTTATAGCCCATGTCATACATGGTTTTCATGTCTAGTTTGCTTTCTGACATGAGATTGGTGATGGAAAACGGGTGGTTGAAGGAGTGGTTTGGGTGCAGCTGGTGCAAGCCTGCCTGATGGTGAGGATTGTGGTGTGGGTGATGAACATAATGCCCGGTAGTATGATAAAGACCTAGAGATTGATGCGTCAGCTGAGATCCGTAGTCATGTGGGTTAAGAGGCCTAATATTTGACAAGTCCGCAGTTGGAGGCGGGTGGTGATAAGACGCCAGAGAGTTCTGTGATGAAAGAGGGGTATGGCAGGACACCTGGGGCGGGAGACTCTGAGAAGGAGGTGGGTGAGACATTTCTTGAGGATGTGGACTGGCATTTATCACTTCAGTCTTTGGCTGTATGGACGATGCAGATTGATGCTGCTGCTGCTGCTGCTGTTGTTGTTGAGGATGTATCTGAGAGTGTTGCTGCGGTTGGTGAAGCTGGGTCTGTTGGTGGTGGTCCTGTGGTCTTGGAGATGTATGTGGTGCGGCGTGAGTCTGGCCGTGGTGCGAATGAGTTCCGGGTATAGGTGAGCTCATTGGACTGTGGTCATCCCCAGAGGGCAGGCTGTCATCTGGATTGGTGCCTGAATCGTCTCGCCCTCGACTTGGAGTTGAAGTCTGGCGTATCATTTCTTTTTTAGGGCATTTGAATCTTTTCTGTCGACGCAGATAACAGCCATTTTCGAACATGTTTCCTGAATCCGGATGCAGAGCCCAGTAACTTCCTTTTCCGGGTCTGTCAGGGGTCCTTGGGACCTTAACAAAACAGTCATTGAAAGAGAGACTATGGCGTATGGAATTCTGCCAGCGTTGTTGGTTCTGTCTGTAGAACGGAAAGAGGTCCATGATGAACTGATAAATCTCACTCAGGGTGCACATTTTGTTCTGTGACTGCTGTATTGCCATGGTGATCAGAGAGATATACGAGTAAGGCGGCTTGGCATGCGTGTAAGCCCGCCTGTAGTTCTTATCAGTCCTGGGTCTGTTTAAGGCGCCATTAGACATAAGATTGGGGTCAAGAGATCTGTTCATGCCGTTCATTGAGGACATTCCTGACATAGCCGACATTCCGTTCATTCCTCCCATGGCGTTCATACCAGACATGGCCCCATATCCTCCCATTGCGGACATTGATCCCATAGACCCCATAGACCCCATGCCGCCCATTGATCCCATGCCTCCCATGGCGGCCATTCCACCCATGGCTTGAGGAGAGTAGCCCATGCCTCCACCTATAGCAGACATTGCTGACGGCATGGGTGACATGGAGGGACCCATCGGGTTCATGCTGGATGGGTAGCCAGAAGATGCTATTCCACTGCCCATTCCTGTAAACAAAATAAAGGAAAGGCTATAATCACAACACTAAGTTGAGCCAGTAAGCAATTGTACAAGTATTACACAGGAATTACAGAAAAGATAGTTCAGCCAAAAAGAGCAGCCCAAATGTTTTGAAAGAGTGAAAGAGACGAGGGCAATTAGATAAATTAATAATCATACACATCAGAAAAAGACGGTCATCATTTTTTTCCACACATGTTATGGAAAGAAAAAAACTGAAACACATTGAGACCACTCAAAAAAATCTGTAGAAAGAGATATAGAGGAAGACAACGCAAGAATATTATCAATAGCCTTTGGTCAAAGAATGGAAAGTTGTTACCAAAACAGAATAATGCAATGTTCTGGGTGATCGCAAGGTGTCTAGAAGTTGAAATTCCTGTTTAATAAGTGTCGATTTTAGTTCACCATCCAAGGTCGTATTGTTATTCTTCTGGTCCAAGACGTATGTAATCATGTCTATCCACAACCTTCTGTCTCGTGTACTTTCGATTAGTTTCTGTACGGATGATCTCCCATGTCATTATGTCAATTGTCTAGCATCTTCTCTCATGGTCTCCATCTGTCTCCTTTCCCCATCAGTTTTCTCACTGTCAAGAAGTACTACTACGGTTATCTCCTTCTCATGACCTCATCAAATAAAGTACATTGTCTCTTTCTGGTCCAGGATACAAAATGCATAAATTATGTAGAGATTCCATTTACTGTGATCAATGGAACCATAAATCAGCGGATGGGTAGACCACAAAGTAAAAGTAAAGAACCCTTTTCCAAGCCTTCTGGTGTATTGAGCATATAGGGCCAAATGTATATTTTAGACTAATCGGCACTTGGTGGATGATATGGTCAGCATCACGTTGGCCGCCTTTACTTCCCAGGACTGCATCCGGTACCCACTCAAGGCTGGGTTGACCTCCGAGCCAAGGTAATTTTTGAAAAATGTCCTGCTCCGTCAGGACCAGAACCCACGACCTTCCGATCCACAGGCGAGCGTCTAGCCGCTCCACCACGACGACTTCCCTGAAATTAAGAGTCTCATGCCCTACCGACTGAGCCAGCGGGACAGACCAAACTACAAAGATACAGCCATATCCATTAGTAGATCTCGGTTCCAATCACTGGTGTGGCAAAGGATCTGTAACTAGAATCTTTATAATACCGCCAGAGAGTACAAACGAAACGGCCAGTTTTAATTGTAACAACGCCAATAAACACAGTCTGAATTATGCCCTGGTTCCTTCAAATGATGTCAATAAAGGTTGTTAATATTGTGGGTCTGTTAATATTTCTCTTTCTTTCTTTCTATATTGCTTTCTTTCTCACTTTCTTTCCCTTTTTTTTTCCTTTCTTTTTTTTTAAATAGTTTTTTCTTAATTTCTTTCTCGCTTTCTCTCTTTCTTCTTTCGTTTTATTTTTCTTTCTTTTAAACTTGGAATGACTGGGGAATTAATAAGTAGACTAAACTGCCAACATAAATTAAACTCTCACCTGAGCCTACCGGGTCATAGTGTGGAGGTTTGGACGCTAGCATGTTGGCGAGTCTGTCTGTGTGACCCCCAGCCACGTCCACACAGCCTGGGTACAGCGAAGAGCTTGGAGTCGACACCGTGGTGAAAGTTGGTTCAAATCTGCAATTGCAAGAGAAAAAAGTGGTCAAATAAAAAATAGAGACCGACCGACCTACAGACAGACAGACAGACAGACAGACAGACAGACAGACAGACAGACAGACAGACAGACAGACAGACAGACAGACAGACAGACAGACAGACAGACAGACAGACAGACAGACAGACAGACAGACGGACAGACGGACAGACGGACAGATGGACAGATAGATGGATAGATGGATAGATGGATGGATGGATGGATAGATGGATAGATGGGTGGATGGGTGGATGGATAGATGGATGGATGGATAGATAGATAGATAGATGGATAGATAGATATTAATAGATAGGATCGTATAGATAGATAGATAGATGAGATAGATAGATAGATAGATAGATAGATAGATAGATAGATAGATAGATAGATAGATAGATAGGATAGATAGATAGATAGATAGATAGATGGTAGATAGATAGATAGAATAGATCGATAGATAGATAGATAGATAGATAGATCGATAGATAGATAGATAGATAGATAGATAGATAGATAGATAGATAAGATATATAGATAGATAGATAGATAGATAGTATAGATAGTTATAGATAGATAGCTAGATAGATAGATAGATAGATAGACAGAATGATTTATTTATTAATCTAATAATCGAGAAATTATGCCCTGGGTTATTTGTATTTTCAAAAGAAACTCAAAAATTGATGCGCAGATTCAAAACAATTTAACAACTGTTTATAAAGTGAACAAAACAATTAACTATAAAATAAACGGTTTACTAAAGTTATAGGATGTGTTGTATAATCGACTCATTAAAAAAATTCAGTTTGCTGATGTTTGAACACTACATTTGTTGTACGTTCGTGTTTCTTGTGTTCTTGAGACCTTGCATGTTTTCATATTCTACACACTATTTGTGGGTTTGTGTGTTTGTTAAACAGAGTGCTGTTCCTTATAATTATCATCATCATCACCATCACCTTCTTCTTCTTCTACTTTTCCTTTTCCTCTCTCCCTTTCCCTCCTCCTAAACATCGGATCCAGCAAGCCACACATGAATACTCGAGTTCTACAGTCTCTCTTGTTGTACCCCACCAGGATATCACACAGGCGATAAACACCCGGTGACTCAAAGTACCACCATGCTAATGAGGATCACCCGTGGAAAGGTCACAGAGACCCCTTTTAGACGTTATGGCTAAATTCAGGGCCCCCGGCAAAATCTAGGGTGGTCTTCAAATAACGAAAAATTGCATCCAACATAAGCAGGAAATCATTAATATTCTACAATCTACATATTTGAGACGTTTAATGTGTTCATATTCTACTAATTACATATTTTGAAATCGAGTATTTTGGACCGAAAGGAGAAAATATTGCATCCTAGCTGTAAACCACAACACAACATGACAAACGCATAGTGCGGGGGCTGAGAAGTCTAGTGGCATGGCGTCCACCTCGAATTCTGGAGGCACCGGGTTCAAGCGCCGGTAAAGGCTGGAATTTTTTTCCCCCTGGAATTCCAGTAATTCACACTGGTCTCTGGGTAGTAAGATCGGACGCCCGTGTGCATTGTTGCGAACGTAAAAAAAAACACCTTGGCAGTTGGAAATGGAAAAGAGTAGCCTAACGGTTGATACGGAGTTCGTGCACAGCGCTAAGAATTTTCGGACTCAGGCTTGAGTTAGAAGCAGAACGGAGCACTTATGGGTTACTACCCTTGTGCCTTAATGTTTATCCGTTGTATAAACATAAACATCTTTAATGCCGGCTCTCTAGCATAGTTGGCTAAATCGGACTGCGCTGTGACTGGGTGACGAACTCCTGTGGTCCGGGTTCATTCCCTGGGGTCGGCAGAAAAGCCACATTTTCTCCCAGATTTACGGTACCTATCATGGAATCAAGGCCGAAGGGTTGCGATATCCATAGTACCGAGCCAAAGGGTTAACAACTCATGGTTTCTGGAATAAAAAAAAAAAAAAAAACATCTTCAATGGGGTAAGCAAAAGAATGAAAGAGATGGAGAAGGGGGAGGGCTACCTAATTTTGGAAGATTTATGAACCAGGCATGTAGGCCGGTCTCATAATCTGCTCTTCCATTCTAATAGAAAAAAAGGATGGTCACCAAAAACATATGTCTTATCAGAAGAAGAAGCAGAATTCTTCTAATGTGCTCTAAAGGCTGAGGTTCAAGTCAAGACGATTGACTTTATTGCCCCGGGTTATATCCCATATGGCTCAGTTTCTCGTCTTAGCCGCCTGCCGAGAGAGTCACAGAAAGCACCAACACCATAGCTCTGATGACACCCCCCCCCCCCCCCCGCGGCCTCTGTAAAAACTGCACACTCGTGAACCGGACGACGCAGCCGGGACACGAGCTGTTCTCCAGGGGTCTGGCGGTTCGTTATAGCAACATACATGTTTTGAGGAAGTAGGGGTCTTTGGTCCCCTCTCCCATGAAGCGTCATAAGGCCCATATGGTTAGTTTAGTCTGTCCTCTTAGCCTTCAATGTGGCCTGATGCTCTCCATGTCTGGCGGTTACTACATGTTTAGGTCTTGGAGGAATAAGGCCCATCTCCTTCCCTGGATGATGGTTCTTGCAGGATCTCTCTTGGTCTTCCCCTTTTTCCAGGATCCATGTGAGGGCTTGATGGGGGAGTCTTGTCTTATCCATTCTTAGTGCATGGCCGATGTAGTTCCAGGGGCGCTTTCTTATAAAATTGGTTACATTATCTTGCTTGGTCTCTTGTCTTATTTGCGTATTGGATCTGAAATTTGTCCAGTGGAAATTTACTATTATAATCACGTCTGTGAGGGGAGGGGTGGGGTATGAACACACTATTGAAAAAAAGTGTAGTACACAACTGAGAAAAGTTGGCTCTGTGGCTAAGTCGATGCGAACGCTTCCTAATGCCGGGGTGTTGGGTTCGATCCCAGCTGCGGGCCATGCGCCTTGCGTTGGTTTCGACAGTGGTATCAGGGGGCCGACCGTCCAGGGAGCAATGGCAAACTACGGGACGTTAATTTGCCTAGAGAAACCACACAACAGCTAGGGGCTGCTGGGGTTGGTTCTGCGACGTTCTGTAAAGGTTACGCAACTAACCAACACAACTGAGAATGGCTGCAATGTATCCAACGCTAATTATGGGAATAAAACCTGGTGAGACGACAATCTCTTCTATGGCGGGACTCTCGTACCACTGTCTGAAAGCCATAAACAGGTGTTTTTCCCCCTAACCGCCCTCGGCGGGAATAGAGCCATTGCAGACGTCGAGAACTGCTTTATAAAACGAATTCAATAATCTCTAAGCAGAGCCGCACTTGAGTGAACGAAAAATATGTTTAACCATTGTTGGTTCTTTACCGCTTTCTCATCCCATCTCGGGGGCTCCGGGACTTTGTAGGAAATTCCTAGGGAGTTTCCCAGAATGTCATATGTTATGTTATGTTATTACAATCGAAGTCACTGCACGTTGGCCATTCTCAAGCCTGCTCAATCCTCCGATTCATCAATTCCAAAAGGTTTCCATGAGAGGTTAGTTTTAATGTCCCCTATTCTGTAATATAGGTAGGTCAGAGTTAGTGTTAGTTGGTATTCATTTAACAATAACCATAAAGCCCTAAAACTATATCATAGGAATGTCATGTGTTGATCGTTTTCTGCGTCTTTGTCTGTTATTGCGTCATCATGCTTAGTGTGTTTTACTTTTGTTCTTTCGTTGCCACCACTGTGCACTGTTCGGAGGTTGAGTTCTTACTTGGTGACTTTGCTTTCGCCATGAATTTCCTTGATCTGTCAGCATCGCTGTATCTAACGCAAACCCAAACCCTAACCCTGACTCACCAGTATTACATACAGAGAGGCTGTCTTTTTTCAGGGCCCTTTCACGCCGCAACCCTAAGATGAACATTTTCAGGGTCCGGTTCAAGCCGAACTTTACTAGTCGCTTAGTGAATTAAACCCAGACAGAGAACTTCATACTAGAGACATCACTGCAGATATAGATAATCTATTTCGGGCGAGCTAACGAAGAAGACGGAGAGGGAGCTAACCCTAACCCGAATCCCTACATAATATAAGACATTCCGGAGAACTCCCTAAGAATTCTCTACCAAATCTCGCAACCCCCGAGATAGGGTGACAAAAGCGGAAAAAAAACTATTTGTTAATCTAAACTGACATAGGCAATCATCATCGTCATCATCGTTATCAGTTTCCACTTTTGTCGTTAAGCGTCATCGGCAGACACAGTTTACGACCCACTGCTTGATTTGTGGCAACGGCTATTGTCATTCCATGTCTACATAGAAGGTCTTTGGCATCAATCCATATCTCCTAGGACGACCTCTTGCTTTCGCATCACATCTTGTCATGTGTAGCGCTTGTGTTGGTAGCTACATTCTAAAGAAATAACCAAACTATTTGATCGTTTGTTTCTCAATGAATTTGGTGCATGTCGCTGTTCTCACAGTCTTTCTGATATGTAAGCAATATATCCTTTAGTTTTGAAATTAGGAGTAATGCTTACGGTGGTTAAATAGCTCTGAAACTTGGAGCACAACTAAAAGAGCTTTATTACAAGTTTTCGTAAACAGGGTCTTACGACGAATCTTTGGACCCATCAAAGATGCAAATAGCGATGATTGGAGAGTTAGAAGCAACAACGAAATTCATAATCTGTTTAAATCATCACTGATCAATGGCATCATGAAAGCTAATAGACTGAAATGGTTGGGACATGCTGAGAGAATATCAGATGACAGAGAGGTAAAAACCTTATACACCGGAGACAGGAATGGTCGTAGACCACGAGGCAGACCAAGAAGACGATTTAGAGATAATATCCAGACAGATCTGCAAACACTTGGTGTTACCAACTAGAAATAGACGGCCAACCAGAGAGACGAATGGGGGCGGGTGATATCTGCAGCAAAGAATCTCAGGGCGCGGAATGCTGAACAAGAAGAAGAAGAAGAAGAAGAAAAGCTTAAAGAGGTTACCATCAGTGCTCACGCATTTAGGAAAATTAATAAACGTAAAGGACCTCATTTAGGTCAATGACTTATCGGGTATATAATGCTAGGCTCATAATTTTATAGAGCGATCATCTCAGAGTAGGTGGGATCCTCAACATCACGCCGACAGCTTTCATAACATTACCTGGTACCCATCTAGGGCTGGGTCGAGCTGGTAGCCAAAATCAGTTTTTAAACCATATCTACCTTTATGCATATTCGAACCCAGTATCTTCGGGTGGGCAGGCGAAGGTCGAGAGAATAGACTACACCTGCTGCAGTAGAAACACTTAACACTTTTAAAACGAGAGTTTGGAAACCCTTGTCCTACGTGTCTATTGCAGTAGTTATACGGAATCGTTTGACTGTACTCTCTGTGTGGATCATGGGGCGCCATTGTGGAGGTGGAGGGGGAAATAGACTCACTGACATTCGCCACCCCCCCCCACCCCCACCCCGATAAGCATAAGTGTTCATAAGAGCAGCCGAACGTTCTGGGCTGGATTCCATCCATGATATCCAAGCGATAGCACAGGATAGCACAGAATGGATAAATAGACTGCGAGCCCTATATGACAAAATATCCCATGGGGACAATGAAAATGAGTCCCACAGCCGGCTAATAATGTGCTCAGAAACGTTGGCAAAGTACGAGTTCTAGCCCCAACTGTCCACTCAATTGCCCGCTTGCTGGTGTCGAGTTTACTGATAAGCCGTGTGTAGTAGAGATATTTATGGCTCTGTTTGGGTTACAGACCCGGCCATGTTCTCAATAAGGTACTGTACTCTGGGTTTATATCAGCTTCACAAATGGTAATTTTCGGCAACATGTGTAGGGGAGGAGCCTTGGAGCAACTTACAGCAGCTGTGTTCGGTCCACAAGATGATAGAGACAAAATGTGAAAGACGTGTCAGTGGCAAGATCGAGCAATACGAGAGCAAGGCGAAAATAACAAGACTACGGTAAAGGTAAAGTCGAGAGACTTGAACCAGCGTCATTGCACACGGTTAAAAACTTTAAGTGCTCTGCCACCAGTACAGACAGCTGAAAAGAAACTGTCTGCCCGTGTCGCCGTCCGCGCGTAACACCGTAGCTACAGCGACGTTCCCCCATTTCCCCAGAGTGTTAACTCTGGTACCCATTACCTGAAGGCTGGGTGAATCCCTGGAACCGCCCGGTTTCGAACACAGGGAGTGGACTGCAGCGAGTCGCTGCTGGATTTGAAAGCGAGTCTCCTATCGACTGCGCTAACGCGGTCCCGCGCAGACAAAGATAAGATATCATAAGTTATATTTGTTACAAATCCAAAACAAAGAACACAAATAACAATGCTAGGTTATGATACGATGAGGACATGATATGAAAAGACCAAAACAAGACAAACAGAGGGACGATAATGACTAGTCAAAAGCGAGACAATTACAAAACAACGATAATATAATAGCAAAACAACGAAAATATAATAGCAAAACAACGAAAATATAACAGCAAAACAACGAAAATATAATAGCAAAACAACGAAAATATAATGACAAAACAAGTCAAAGAAGATACAAAAGGAGGACAGGACAAGATATAATAATAATAAAAATAATAATAATAAAACAACAAGACGGAAGACAAGGAAGGACACGGCAAGACAAAGTAACACATGACCATGGGCAAAAAAAAAAAAAAAACAAGACAAGGACAAGACAAAACAAAACCAGGACAAGAAAAACTACGCTCACGACACAGACAAAACAAAATACTACAAGACCAGGACAAGTAAACATAACACAGGACACGGACACACAGCACACACACAACACACACAAAGAAATAACCCCCCCCCCCCCCCCCCCCCCCCCCCGCCCAAAAGAGAAAAAAATCACAAAACAATAAAATAAAATAATACAAAAGGATACGATATACAAGAAAAGACAAGGAGAAGAGAGATTACCACACGGGCACACGACTAGACAAACAGACAGACAGACAGACAGACAGACAGACAGACCGACCGACCGACCGACCGACCGACCGACCGACCGACCGACCGACCGACCGACCGACCGACCGACCGACCGCTCGACCGGACCGACCGACCGACCGACCGACCCGACCGACCGACCGACCGACCGACTCCGACCGACCGAACGACCGACCGACCGACCGACCGACCGACTGACTGACCGGACCGACCGACCGACCGACTGACTGACCCGACCGACCGACCGACCGACCGACTGACCCGACCGACCGACCGACCCGACCGACCGACCGACCGACCGACCGACTGACCGACCGACCGACCGACCGACCGACCCGACCGGGACCGACCGACCGACCGACCGACCGACCGACCGACCGACCAGACCGACCCGACCGACCGACCGACACGACCGACCGACGACCGACCGACCGACGACCGACCGACCGACCGACCGACCGACCGACCGACCGACCGACCGACCGACCGACCGACTCGACCGACCGACCGACCGACCGACCGACGACCGACCGAACCGACCCGACCGACCGACCGACCGACCGACCGACCGACTCGACCGACCGACCGACCGACCGACCGACCGACCGACCGATAGGATAGATAGATAGATAGATAGATAGATAGATAGATAGATAGATAGATAGATAGATAGATAGATAGATAGATAGATAGATAGATAGATAGATAGATAGATAGATAGATAGATAGATAGATAGATAGATAGATAGATAGATAGATAGATATAGATAGATAGATAGATAGATAGATAGATAGATAGATAGATAGATAGATAGATAGATAGATAGATAGATAGATAGATAGATAGATAGATAGATAGATAGATAGATAGATAGATAGATAGATAGATAGATAGATAGATAGATAGATAGATAGATAGATAGATAGATAGATAGATAGATAGATAGATAGATAGATAGATAGATAGATAGATAGATAGATAGATAGATAGATAGATAGATAGATAGATAGATAGATAGATAGATAGACAGACAGATAGACAGACAGATAGACAGAGAGATAGAGAGAGATAACGAAAAGAAAGTGTAACACAAGAGGATCAATGTTAATTTCCTGCATAGAGTGGTAGTTTATACGATTTAAAACTGGTCTGGAAAATTTTAAAGACGAAACTGGACTGGTGCGTAAGGTTTTATTCATAATGATAAACTCTCTGCCAAAGTCAGTGAACGGATACGTGAAGACAGATGGCTGACTGTGAGAATGATGGCAGAAAATTTGATGTTGAACTGATAAAACTTGTACATTTATCTCATCAATTCAGCTATCTCAAGTGTACTTTACTGAGTTGCACCAGAATTAATGTCAGCCTTTCCTCCATGTTGCATACGCAACGATACAACTTTCACTAGCTAAACAAAATGGCGGGTTACTTGTCTGTTGACTTGGCGGGGTTACAAGTTTGCCTTTTTTGCAGAATGTAGACGAATGGTGCTAGTTTGAATGACATACTTTGCTTTATGAATGTTGTTTTTGCTTTAGCCATTATTAAAATTATCTCATTATGTAATTATCAGACTGGTATAGGTTGGAGATAAGCCCTTGTTGGTGAGACTAATCGTCCCCCTCCACCCCCCCCCCCTTTTTTTTTTCCTCCACCTTTCCCTAGAAAGTAACATATCGTCTTCTTCTTTTCGCTTTCACTGCCATTAGTTTTCACATGAGAACGCAACAGACCTTTATGAATATTGTGTTGCGAAGAATTTAGTTCACTGATCCTTGCAGCTTCAGTTCACGGGAATGCTGCAAACTCACCAGAATTAGGAACTTTGGAACCAGGATATGTTGAGAAAGGTGAAAACAGGCATGCTTTGTGCGTAGTGGTAAGCATCACTTCAGAGGTCCCGGTTAGTTAGGATCAGGTCATGCCGATGTTTTGGGAAATGACTACTTAGATAGACTGGCTGGGTCTGAATCATTTGGTGATGAATTGATGTATGACAAGTAAGGGCCCTTTGGGAACGGATGAACAGTGCGGAGGCACAGATGGATCATTACGGTCTGAGTAGAATGGCGCTGCAAGGAGTTACCAGGTGATCTGGCCGAAGCTTAACACTCAGTAGAAGGATGAAGCGGATATACAATGACGGTTACCTGCACCAACAGAATTTGAATTTTTCGCTTACAGCTGAACTTGGGGACTGAGCACTTATAGGAATGTCCCGAGTGCTGTGATGTCGATTCCTAATTCAACATTCAACTTTGGAACATTACAAATAATACACAAGGACAACTAGTTTTATTACCATCCACAAGAGAAAGAAAAACACACGGTCTTCTCATGTTAGAGGCGACGCTCGCACATCTAACACAACCAGCAACATCCCAGTTAACTCTCAACATACACAGGCTAGTTTATAGT